>JASAND010027943.1:0-29810 GCA_030248195.1 Trissonchulus latispiculum
CTCATATTAAACATTTTAAATCTTGTCCTACCTTGACACATTTAAATGTTGACCATCATAGCTCATATTAACTTTTTCATGCGACTGCAAGGAGCATTTTTCATACTTGTAATATTATATATATATATATATATATATATATATATATACATATATATATATATATATATATATATATATATATATATATATATACTTAGTGTAAAAAATACAGATGTCTGGCCTATTTGAAGAACTTTTTGTAGGGGTAGCAACATACTCCAACTCGCATTCTTCAACTACGGCGGAATCTTTCTTTACATGCTTATCGCTAACATTGGCTAAATTTAGGTGTTTTGAGTCTAAAATTCTGGCTTCTGGGGGGGGGGGGGTGGAGCCCCCCATTCGGAAGCTTCCCCCCATTCGAGTAACCCCCCAAAAATTCTCACCTCCCCCATACATAACCCCAAAAATGGCCAAATTTTACAGTCTTCCTCTAAATTTCCAAAACATTTTCCGGCCTCGACGGATTTTTAACGAAATTAAATTTTCGCTATTTTAGCTTAAAACATAGCGAGTTTCAGCAGTTTTTTTACACAAAAATCTAACATTTTGTCAAAATTTGTGAATGGAATGTGGAATGCACTCCTTGCCGGAAATATTTTGGGAGAGGGCACCCTCCCAACCTGGCTTTTTCTTAGGCAAAAATTTCTGGGGGGAGGAGAAGTCTGGAGGGAGGCACCCTCCAGGTCTGCGGGGAACGGATTTCTGGGAGGGGGAGAAAATTTTTTGAAAAATGCTTAAAAATAGCTATTGGGTCCGTGTTGGGCCCGGCATCCCGATTTCGGTGGCGAGGCCGTGGGTCGGCCTCCGAAAATAAAATGGGGGCCGAGCCGTTTGTGGGGCCGGCCCCGAGCAACTCTAGCTGTACCCTCTCCCCCAAGAAAAATAATTTCTAATTTTATATTGCATCCCCCAAACATTGTGTTTTTAGGTCCTTTATATCCTAAATGAGCTCGTCATGGGCGGGATGGTGCTGGAAACCAACATGTCTGAAATTCTTCTTCGAATTCAAGAGCAGGATAAACTGGAGAAACAGGAGGTATGGGACTTGTTTTCTGCATACTAAAATCTGAAAAGTGACGTTATTCTTAATGTGAGTAGCAAATGGCAGAAATTATCAGCTCAGTACTAACACATAGGAAATGTGAAGTATATACGTCTTGACCAAGAGCTTGCACACGGTAAGCCTATGCATTGGTGGTTAAGTTGGTGCTAAAGTGGTTGATTCCTTTTTGCACGTTATTTTTGCAAGTATATATCGTTCATATCGATCGGTTTTTCAAATTTTCAGACCACCAATGTGTAAAAAATTTCCATGATGGACCCCTTATGCTAGACATAGTGCTAATTTGTGTGTACATATTGGTAAAATTTGTTGCCGTGTAATGTTTACACCGAACTTTCTGTATCGGGGAATATTTTTATCTATTATACGTAACATCTACTCGTCTACTATAACATCTGCTAACAGGTTTTCATGTTTTAGGCTGGTATTTCTGCTGCCCCTGCTCGTGCTGTGTCAGCCGTTAAAAATATGAACATTCCCCAACAAATTAAGGATATCCGATTGCCAGAATTGCCTAGCCTTGGAAGCTTTAAAGTTCCATTTAGCAGTTGACAATTATTCCATTGTCTGAATGGTCTAATCGAGTTATTTGAAATCTTGAGGGCACTCAAGCAGTTAAATTGAGTTTAATGCTGTACATGAATAGGAGCCGGCCCTTATTCACAGCGCATCACAATTCCTGTTACATACCTGCTATTTATTTTGTCTGTCCGTTTTTGTTTGTAACGTCTGCTTATTTGTAAAAATAAAATCTGTAGTTTAGAAGGGTAATTTTAGATTGCGAAGATGTAACCGGGTTTGTCGACAGAGATAGGATGTGTGGAATCACCAGTCAAAACTTTTAATTTCTATCAAAGGCGAAGTTTTTTATGTTAGCGCTTTTATAAACGTTTAAGCCAACGATTAATTCGCCCCTTTGTATCACTGTCGCAACAATAACTTTTTCCTTTAGCTTTAACCAGGAACTTTAGTAATGACAATAGATTCACCGTTAAACGGATCATTTTATGAAACCGTGGAGTGGAGCAGCCCTACGCCTGTGTAATCGGGGTCCGAGGATGAGCACTGGCGTCCATTGTCTCTGAAGTACGTTTGCAGACCTATTACTACATTTACAAGAGAACTGCTTTGCCGTAGGTTCCACAAAACATTTCCAGAAATTGGGCTGCCACGTTTCCTAAGCGGTTTGGTTTGCTAGTTATTGGGTAATCCAAACGCGATAATATTTTGGTAGGTGTCTACATTTCAAAATTTTTAAATTTAATAAATTGTATCGGTAGAATCGATGAAGTTTCTGCAGCGGCTCAGACTGCAAGGATCAAAGGAAATTTCCTACCTACCTTCTGTTAGAGGTGTTACTGCTGCTTTCAAATAACGGAAGGTAGCCACACGAAACCCTTCAGGATTCTGTTTCAAGGCCACTGAGTGAGGCAGTGGGTTCCATGAACGTGTTGCACCGCCCAAAATAGTAACATGACTACTACTGCATAGCAGGTGGCGTTTTCCTTAGATCCTTACAGCTAGAGCCACTGAGAGAGCAGAAAGCATTTCCAGATGTTGGATGAAAAGCTCACAATCATCAGTACAACCGGTAAAAGTTAAAGCTTCAAATATTTTGACATTTAAAAAATAAATTTTTCCAAATGTTGGAAATCATTGAGACTCAGGTAGGGTTGCGCCGTTAGCGAAATTACGGGGCCGGGGCCGGGCCGGGGCTTTCCCAAAGTGCGGGGCCGGCCCGGCCCCAAGCCCCGGCCCCGGCCCCGTTGTAGAATATTTCCTTGATTTCACCCTAAATTATTCAAAAGTGGGTGCTAACTTTATGCAAAATCAATCTAAATTTGACTGCTGTGTACGGTCCAACGCCGTACATAGCTAATACATCTTCTCCGCCATTTTGATTATAACTTTATTCATTCTGGTTTCAAACCTTGTCATAGTCGGCGGCGTGGGCGCCACTTCAATTACTACGTTTCTCCGGCTTGACTCGCCTGCCAGTTGGGGGGTGTTTGGGGTTACACCCATACCTTTATTCCGGATTAATATAAGGTTTGTTATTTTGTTTTGGGATTTTATATCCAATAATGTGCTTGCCCAAATTCTTTTTATACTGTTTATATTTGGTTCTGTAAAATTATCTTGAATTTGAAATATTGTTTTTGTCTGGAATTGAGTGAATTTTGTTATTTTTGTGAAAGTAAATCCGTGAAATTAGGGCTGTGTCGTTTATTTTGATTAGGTTAGCGATTTAGTGGGATTGAATCAGACATATTACACACTCTAGATCGAACCTTTAATCTTTATTGAGTCTAAATTATTTATTGCGAATATTCTAAATTCTACACCGTTACATGGCCCCCGCCTCGGCCCTGTTACACGGGCCCCGGCGGCCCCGACGGCCCCAGCGTCCCCAGACTCCATTTAACAGCCTTTTGCTTACCCCTTTGCAAGAGTATTGGCAATATATTATAGAAACAAGTTAGTTTACGTACCACTATTTTTCCTTTTTCGGAATTTATTTCTGGGATGAAGTGAACAAAAACAGAAGCCCGTCCAATATTAAAGAAATTAAAATACACTCTCGTGCTAATTCCAACATTTTCCAGTTATCATATGTACACGTAAAAACACATTAAATTCCTATATTAGTAGTGCATGCGACCTCCGCCAGACTTGGTTCAAACACTTGCGGCTCATCAGTGGAGAAGTGTAGAACTAAGTTCTTTAGGATGCTTTGGAAAAATCTTTTACAAAATAAGTGAAAAATAGTTTCGCCGCCAGTCGCCTCATAAAGTGTCATTAGTGTGGTGAACAAACATATATGACATCCAAAATATGAAAAAAATTTTCATTTTGAAAACTGTTAACAATGGGTAGGGTAAGAAATTGGCCAATTCCCTAATATTTCGATATATAATTAAAACATTTAAAACATGAAATTCTAACAGAATGAAATTAATAAATTTCATCACCGTTTCATTAAATTATATATATATTTTTGATAAGTATATACTCAGAAAGGAGGAACTCGATAGATTCTGAAGACAAGACAAAAACTATTCTCGTTCCGAAATATGAAACATTTCTCATTTTGAAAACTGTTAACAAAGTGTAAGAAATAGGACAATTCCCTAATATTTCGTTAATTAAAACATTTCAAAACATGAGACATGAAATTCTAAAAGAATGAAATTAACAAATTTCATCACCGTTTCCTTAAGTTATATATATTTTTTGATAAGTAGTCAGAAAGCAGGAACTCGATAGATTCTGAAGACAAGACAAAAACTATTCTCGTTCCAAAATATGAAAAATTTTCTCATTTTGAAAACTGTTAACAATGGGTAGGGTAAGAAATTGGACAATTCCCTAATATTTCGATAATTAAAACATTTAAAACATGAAATTCTAACAGAATGAAATTAATAAATTTCATCACCGTTTCATTAAATTATATATATATTTTTGATAAGTATATATTCAGAAAGGAGGAACTCGATAGATTCTGAAGACAAGACAAAAACTATTCTCGTTCCGAAATATGAATATAAAATATACCTCATACTGGCAGTCTTTATGCTTCATTCGGATCCTATGTTTAGTACATTGTGAGTCATTTCTCTATTCAGAAGTCCTATCTTCAGCAGTTCAGCACAGCTTAGGCAAGACTTTTGTGCTCAAATTATGTAAATTCGGTTTATTTATATAATTTAAGCAGCAGAACTGACAGCCTACACACAGTCTTTGCCTGTCAGCAATCTAAGCGGTTGCGGAGTTTTGAGCACCAGTGTTGCTTAGGAGTTACACATAGGTGCATTAGGGAATTAAGTAGTTTTAGCGTTTGACAGGCGAATCATGAAATTACAATAAATGTTTGGCTTTTCCATAATTTGGAATGAAGTAGGAAGAACGTAGGTTGTATTGCTGACCCAAATACTGTAATTGTGCTACTTTGTTATTTTGTATGCTAAGGGAAGGGAAGACTAGCGCCTGCTAAGAAATCAGAAACCTTTACTATGTACTTAAAAAATAATTTCAGTTCGATATCAAAAGAAATAACTAGTGACAAGTCAATCATTTCGCGATCGTTTCGCGCAAAATAATAATCTAAAATTGGTTTTCTAATTTTAATTTGTCAATAGTTCAATATAAGTTTGCAGTATACGCTTTGATTTCTTTACAATACAACATTATCTTGCGACATTAACTCCTATTGGACTAGTGAGACTAACGAAATATCAACAAACGGAATTGAGATTATCTTTCTAAATAGATCAGAGACGAACTTTAACTTTCCTACCTATCAACTTTTGTAAGCAAACCTTGCTGAAATGGAAACAAAAAGCTTCCGGCTCGATCAAAAAACTGGAATATCTATAAGTCTAAATTTAATATGGTATATATTATTATATTTTATTTAAATTAATTTATTTAGCAATAATAGTAATTTATTTAAATATCGAATTATACATTCAAAATAACTAACAGAAAATAGGGAACGTGAAGCATTGTAAAACAGAAAGTTTTTTTATATTTCGAAAGTTTACAGGAATTCCTGAATTATTATTAATTTTATTTTATTAGATAATTACAAAATGATGCGGGATTTTGCGGGATAGGATTTATCAAATTTGCGGGACTACGAGATCCCGCGGGACGGAACAAGCAAATTTAGTTCGGGGCCGGAGGGGCGGGCCGAAAAACTTCGTCCCGCGTCCATCTGTGGCTGGCACAACGTCACGTTACAGAGAATTGTGTGCTGTGCTACATACACTAGTGATGTTTCAGCACCTGAAACTGAAGCTGAAAATATTTTCAGTCAGTATACGTATTTCAGTTTCAGCACCTAAAACTGAAACTGAAACTGAAATATTTGGATGAGACCTGAAACTGAATCTGAATTTGAAGTTCCTATGAGCAACCGTCTGAAACTGAAAATCAAATAAAATGAGAACTGAAACGGAAACTGAAAATCAGATAAAATTAGTCCTGAAACTGAAACTGAATTTGAATCTGAAATTCCGACGAGCAACCGCCTGAAACTGAAATAAAAAGGCTGCCCGAAATATCACTACTACATACGCCAAGAAATAGCCATATGCACAGCAGAAAATATATAATAAAGTGTGTTATATACGTCCTGACGGCCCGACGGGGCCCACGGGGCCGCCGGGGCCGTGTAAAGGGCCCGGGCCCCAATGTCAACGGGGCCGGGCCGGGGCCGGGCCATTTAAAAATGTTGCGAGGCCGGGCCGAAACGGGGCTGGCCCGGCCCCGGCCCGGGCCCCGGCCCCGTTACACGGCCCCGGCGCAACCCTAGACTCAGGTAGCTTCTTACCAACATATTGCATTTCTGTCGCCCGCTAATATCCATTATCTCACCTACCACACTCGAGATCTGGCAATTGTGGTTGTAAAATACTCTCGAGAAATGCATGTATATGTATACGTAGGTTACCTGTTAACATCTTATTTAAAATATATTATAGTCTGACCAAAAATGTTGAAAGCGAAATTGTTTTTTATATCTCAAAAGCGCTTCAAGATAGCTATCATAAAGCATATTGTGTCAACCGGAATGATGAGATCTTCTTTTCGTGCAAAATTTTTTGAAATTTCCCGTGCGATTTCAAAGGGTGCCAGTTTCATATGTCCACAAAAAAAGATTGGTGCATGCTACTACCACGAACTTTTCAGGAAAATGTTCCCCTTGTCCGAAAGTCCTACACACCGCATGTGACCGTTTTGGTTAAAAATTGCGTGAGTTATTCCATTTTCTAGATTTTCACAATCCTTTGATCTTTGCCGCTTTTTCGACTCTGACTGGCGACTCGCTCACCGGAAAAATTTTTCGATTAGATTTTCAGGACCGCCCATGCGTCCGCTTTCACCCGATATATGTGGCATTTCAAAATTTGAAAGTCCATTTTTTTGAAAAATACTAATGTTTGACCCAAAATTTTGGCTAAGCGAATAAAGTGAGTAAAAAATAACACAATCATAAGGTTCAATCTGAGCTGAATCCAACGATGCAAAGTCTTCGTGGATACGACTTAAATTGCGGCAGCTTTTAAACAGTTTCCCTATTTCAGCTGGTTGTTGCTAGTTTATCTACACTAGTTCAGGCAAATCAAGGCGGCAACATCAAAGTGGGCCACAAAAACCTTAGATTGTTGGATTCAGCTCAGATCAGGCCAGCACCCAGGATTTTAGAAAGGGGAGGGTCCAAGCTCTAGCGGAAGGAGGTTCAAAAGTCAGGCTCGAAAATAATTTAGTACGGAGCTCACTTATGTTGCAAAATGTGTGCATTTTCACATCAGAAGTGCTCACTAGCTGCTTACTCTTGCAAAAAATCGTGAGATTTTCTATAAAAGTGGCTTAAAGTTTTATTTTTGCTATTTCCAGCCATTCCAAAAGGGGTGCGTCTAGAGACCCCTTGAACCCTCCCCCTGGGTGCGAGAACCTACACAAAGCTGTAGGGAGCCGGTGTTTATCTCCAGGTTCTCACCCCGAATCCAGGAGTGACAGCTCAAATGTTGACTGCATATATATCAGTAGAGGGGGGCAGACCTTCATCAGGCGTTACGCCAGAACACAGACTCTTTCCTATTACCTTACCACAGCAGTGATACCCATTAACGGACCAGTTAAGCATGGATAGTTGGGTTGGCTAGAGTTCACGGCGAGCCGGTATAGGCTGTCTTTCTCAGGGGGACTTGAGAAAGCTTTGTAGCTGGTGGGACTCGAACCACCTTACGGATCAGTGCCGGGCGCCTTAGACCACTCGGCGCTTCTCGGCACCCAGTGGCTATTAGGCATTGAAAATAACCTACAATTACAAGAGATTGAGGGGCTGGGCTTCAAATCGAACTTGATGAATACGAATTCTTCTTAGAAACCGAAACTGAGCTTTATTTTGCCTTTGTAACGCTACAAGTGTTCACATACGTACACAAAACAACACACACGTGGATGTGTACATTGCTACGATACAGCGAATATAGTAAAAATAAATATTCAACATCGACAGAATGCAGAAATACATATTACAGAACAGATTTTAAGGAAAACACCGGCATCCTAGATTTCCAATCCAGGACTAGGAAAGTACTGCACGAGATCAAGGAAACTCAGAAATCGTTTCTACCAAGAGTGCTTCGAACTATTCACTGGCAGGTATGCAGAAGAACCTGAACTAGGTTTTAAATTAATTTTAGATTTTCAGAGCTCATCACTGGATAAACGTTACACATGCACGTTGGACCAAATATTATTAACTCCTAACTAAAGCTAAACATATTATCTGTATTATAGTAGTCAGTTTCTATGTTGCACCAAGTTTAGATTTTAGTCAGGGCTAAAATTTCGTTAAACCACCCAGAATTTTTCCCAGGTGATCTTAGCAAGTAAAGACAAGTAAAGGTTGATGTTTTGATTTTAATCAGAATTTAATTATATTTTAGTCAACCAGCCGTAAACATGCGCAACTATAATTATCTAGTTCCACCTTCGATTCCCTCTGGTAAAAAAGGGGTGGTAAAACCTAAATTATAATAACATATGCGATTAAATACATTTATGCCAAATTTGAACCCAATCTATTCAGTTCTAAAACTTTGAAACACTGTTGTGTACATAATACGTAATAGAACAAAAACAAGAACAGAACCATTCAAGGTACAAAAAAACAAAGACAACAAAACTGAAGACTAATATATTATGTTTAAAATGGAACCGAAGAACCTGGACATACAAAAACTTAAAAGTGAAGAAAAAAACCATAACTTGAATGTCTGGAATTTTAGATGCTCATTTTACTTCCACTAATACTAATGGAGACCGCATGCCTAGCTCGCATCTGTTTTGTACGTTCTTTGAAGTCCCTCATCTTCTGGGCCAACCTTTCATCGCTCTTTTTCACTCTAGACACCTAGAAAAACCAAATAAAAATACAAGAAAGTGGGCATTTGAATTGCGAAAGAAAAACCCAAATAAGTGTGAACCTCCAGTTATGAATAGTAAGAGACTGAGCGACCTCCAAACAACTAACACCATTGACGGATCCAGGATTTGGTGACGGGTGAGGTGCCCCCCAGAAGTTGAAGAATTTTTTGTTTTTGCAACAAAATCGGTCTTCGGATCTTTAACTCTTTTAATTTTGAAGAACTGAGAAAATTTTTTAAAATACAACACATTTTCAGTCAAAAATCGTAATTTCTTCGAAAAAATTGGATGCATTTGAAGTTTTTCTTCATAAATGCAATGAATATGCCGTTCAAAATTAGAAAATTCGCGTCGAAGGCGCGAATTTTTTGGTTTTTTACCTTTTCCTTATTTTTTCCTTAATTTTTCCTACCTTCGAATCGTGATAAGGAGGGGGGCGGCCGCCTCCCCCCCCCCCCCTGGCTCCGCCCCTGACTAACACCACAATATATACACAAATAATATAAGATATAATAAATAAGAGTGTGACGCTGGCCACACTCTTAGTTTTATTATGTTCTCTAAGTACACTGTTTGACATCAGCGCAAAAGCTATGATAATGTGCTCTGTTGGGAAAAATCTGACAAGATTCTATCTGTCGCGAGCTTCAGCGCACAAACATAACGGGCATATTTGCTTGACGAGAGGGGGTCTGTCCATAGAGTGCACAGCATAGGTTTTGTTTTGACAAAGATTATGCTAATTGTGTATTATGCTACTTGTAGTGTTGTTTCAGTAGCCTGTTTTAGTTTCAGTTTCAGTCAGATACCAAAAATATTCAGTTTCAGTCGTCATCCCAAAATAATTTCAGTTTTAGTTTTAGTTTCAGTTTCAGTCGTCGGTCTAAATTAATTTCAGTTTGAGTTTTAGTCCGGATTTTTCATTTGAATTCATCGCCCAAAAATATAAATTTCAGTTTCAAATAAATTAGGAATTTAAAATTGTTGAAGCTGCAGTTTTATTTTACAATATCAGCTTCTATGTCAGTTCTAGGTAAAACAGTTTTATCTAATATAATTGTACTTGCAATCCCTTGGCTAAACAATCAGTTTTTTGTGACGACAAAAAAATAAAAACTCGTTGTGAAATAAGTTTTAGTAGTTGCTTGTTGTAATGCCTTTCTCATCTTTCTGTACGCTGGCACTGAAACTGTTTTAAACTTTTCTAATTTGAGTTTCAGTTCTAGAATTAGGGTAGTTTCAGTTTCAGTCGGACACCAAAAATAATTTCAGTTTCAGTCGGACACCAAAAATAATTTCAGTTTCAGTTTCAGTCGGCTAGTCTACATGGTTTCAGTTTCAGTTTCAGTCCGTTTTTCGAGATACTGACTGAAACTGAAATATGTAGAGACTAAAACCTAGTTTCCGTTTCAGTTGCAGCGACTGAAACATCACTAGCTACTTGTCATTAAGGATCTTGCTAATACTCGTATTGACAAAAGCCATGCGATAGGAACTTAGGCTGCAGCTGTCAGGGTATTTTTACAGGGCCCACCGAAAAAGGTGGTTTTTACAGGGCCTTCCCCCGCCCAAACACTCTTAGAAATGTTCCAGTAAAAACTACAGGAATCACTTTTGTAGATGATAAATACAAAAATCACTTTTGTAGATGATATGTAAATACAAAAGCTTTTGCAGAATATACAGGTTAACTCTTGTAATTTCTACAGGTCATCCTTGATAGTACTTACCGGATATACTCTGGTAGAATGGATTACAAGTTAGACTAGTATTCAATACAAATGAAACCTGTAGTTTCCACTGATTTACAGGTTTACTCTACAGGAAAGTACTCGATACGCTGATAACGCAAACTGGGTATATAAGGGCGACAGTGGTTATAATTTTTGAAGACTGAATTTTTTTGAATTTTTTCAAATTTTCAGTCTTTCAACACCCCGTGGGTAATTTTTTTGTAACGGCCGCTCCCTGCCGAAAATATTTTGGGAGCGCCCCCAGCACCTGCCCCTTTTCCATTAACAGGTCGCTTCAGCAAAATTTACAGGTTTTGTCTTGTAAAAACTACAGGTTTGGTATCTGATTTAGGTTTGCCAAAAAAATCTAATAAAACTACAGGTTTCTTTAGTATTTTCTACAGGAAACTCCTGTAATCTTTTTTATTTGAGTTACCGGCAAAAAATACAAAAGTTACTTTTGTGGAAAATACAGGAAGCTCCGCTAGTGACTGATCGCACAGGAGCACTTTTGTAGAAAACTACAAGAATTCCTGTCGTTTCTACAGGAGTCTTTTTAAGAGTGAAACCGCCCATCCTGGAACTTTTGCCTTACCCCGGATTTGTGGGGGACAAATTTTTGCCGCAAATAGGCAAATTTTCAAAACATTTTCGGCCTCGCCGTAGATTTTTTCGTAAAAATGGCTATTTTTAGCTTAAATACTGACATTTTTGAGAACCTTTTGCGTTTACGTGCAAAATACGCCAAAAAAGTTTTGGCTCATGTTTGCAAAAAATCCCCCCGGGCCCGGACATTCCCTGGGGCCCGCTGCATAAAAGTGATTAGTTGATTAGTGATTAGTGGATTAGTGTAGCAGTTTTTCGAGTAAAACCGTTTCTGCAGTCCACCGTTTTCGGAGTTTTTGGTACCAAACCGCAGCTGTACAAGTGCTTTATCCAAAAATCATAAAATACTTAATTCATTCATCCTCACTGGCTTATTCGGTCAAAGTAAAACTTTAAACTCAATCGTAATTTCTTTACTTTTTGCTACTGGTACCACTCCAATTTTCTACTGGTACCATCCCAATTTAAGTTGTAACCTAATTAGGACCTTTGATTCCACTAGAACGCTCAAAGCGCTTCAAAATGACGTACAAATTATTGTCGTAACCCATTCATAGCTTTGACTATCCTCAAAAAACTGCTACACTAATCAACTAATCAGTTTTACGCAACGGGCCCCTGGGAAAAACTGCTAAAAACTGCTGTTCTACCAACCTGTCAAGCCGTTCCATAAACTGGTAAGTTAAATTTCATGAAAGAAACATACTGCTTTAGTCGACTGTTCAATCAAGGGCTTTGGTCGGACTACGTAATCTTTGGTGGAAGGTCGAGGGACTCGGGCACGTCCAATCCAACCCTTATCTCCTGGCTTCAAAGCCCTGGAAATGAACAAGTAAAACAACAACATGTAACGGCAAGCTTTGACCACAAGAATAATTAGAGGTATAAATTTTACCAAGACTTTAAGGAATAATGTAAAATCTGCACAATGCAACGCTGTATTTCGATGCAACAACGTCAGTGCTGTTTCCCTGGATATATATTTGGAAGTAAATTGAGAAACAGAAAAAATGGAAAACCAAGCTCGATCCAAAAATTCTGGGAAAAGGAAGCCAAATGTATCGCTAGAGAAACAATCTGCACCGGGGGTAACCCTCATTTAGCAAACATGAAACTTACTGTTCAGAATCTTGATCTGCATGTCGATTCGTCCCATCCTCACTATAAAAATTAAAGCTTTATGAATCATCAGTACAGACAGTCAACTGTCAACTGCAGCTTATTTTAATGTTGCAAGTAAAATGTAAGTGACACACCTAGAAAAACACTACAAAACGACAGAATTAATTCGGCAGGGTTGAACTAAAAGTTTCAACTTCTAGTGAGCCCCCAACTCCTAGAAAATGCGTAACAATGCTGGTCATGATTGCTGATTATATCACAAGTAGGAAAAATGCTCCTTGCAGTCGCATGAAGAGCCAGAAGGACAGCATTCAATTCGAGAAAAGACAAGATCTAAAATGTATAATATGAGCCAGCATTTAATTATGTAAAGGACAAGATTTAAAAGTTTAATATGAGCAGCTCGCTTTCTCGCGCTCATATTGACGCCTTAGGAATATGCTAAGGTTGTAGCATATTCCTAAGTTGTATCTGCAATTAGTTTCCACAGTTGTATCTGCAATTAGTTTACATATGACTGAAAACTGTGGAACAGATCTAACAACAAAATCTAAGCCGAGCACACGGCAACACAACATCTAATCAAGGGTACGCTGGATATGTTTAAACCAGAAGTTATTGCAGTCACAACATGCAGTCTTATTATATATATAGCAAGTACTTCAAATACTAAAACCATATCCATAACGTTCGGAAAACTTGTTGATTTTCAGCACTACCATACTGCAATGCAACCATCAATTTCTCTGTAACAGGTCCAATTTTGCGAGTATATAAATGCTCTGTCAGAATCATATGAACGAAAACACGAAAGGGCAAAGAAGGAATGAAACCCCTTACGGGCTATGTGTGAGGCGTCAATATGAGCCCGAGAAAGCGAGCTGCTCATATTAAACTTTTAAATCTTGTCCTTTACATAATTAAATGCTGGCTCATATTATACATTTTAGATCTTGTCTTTTCTCGAATTGAATGCTGTCCTTCTGGCTCATATTGTATTTTTCATGCGACTGCAAGGAGCATTTTTCCTACTTGTCCTATTTCATTTTTGGGAATGAGGGAATGTGTAATGTGTTAATATGGTTTATTGACCATAACCTTAACTCATACTGTTAAACTAAATGCTACCCCAGCAACTTGAACCAGGAACTGGTTCACAGTTGAACCAGATGAACCAGACGAGATACGGCGTCGACAATATGCTCATCGTGTTCAGCGGTCCCGATTTACTAAATGGCTGTCACCAAATGGCCGAAAATAGCTGTTTTGGAGGACTTTTCCCAACTTTGACCCTGGGCGAGGAACCACGGGCGCCATGCAGCCCGAGGGTCACATCCGTCGGTTTCGGTGATATGCTCATCGTGTTCAGCGACCCCGATTTACTATATAAGGGCAGGTTTTCAGGCAGTTTCAACTTGTCTATTTCAAGTGACAGGGCGTGCTGCACGGTGCTGCGGCTGCAGCGCCGCAGCGCAGCACGATAGCAGAAATGCTCAGCGACGAGGATACTCTCATCGTGTTCAGCGACCCCGATTTACTATATAAGGGCAAGCTTTCAGGCAGTTAGAACTTGTCTATTGCAAGTTACAGGGCGTGCTGTAGGGAGCGCAGCACGATAGCAGCAGCGCACAGCGACGAGGATACTCTCATCGTGTTCAGCGACCCCGATTTACTATATAAGGGCAAGCTTTCTGGCCGTTAGAACTTGTCTATTGCAAGTTACAGGGCGTGCTGCACGGTGCTGCGGCTGCAGTGCCGCAGCGCAGCACGATAGCAGCACCGCTCAGCCACGAGGATACTCTCATCGTGTTCAGCGACCCCGATTTACTATATAAGGGCAAGCTTTCAGGCAGTTAGAACTTGTCTATTGCAAGTTACAGGGCGTGCTGTACGGAGCGCAGCACGATAGCAGCACCGCACAGCGACGAGGATACTCTCATCGTGTTCAGCGAACCCGATTTACTATATAAGGGCAAGCTTTCAGGCCGTTAGAACTTGTCTATTGCAAGTTACAGGGCGTGCTGCCCCTGCAGCGTTGCTGCGGTTGCCGCATCGCAGTGCAGCGCAATAGCGGCACCACACGGAGAAGCAAACATGCCTATCGTGTTCAGCGACCCCGATTTACTATATATGGCTGCCACAAAAATGCAAAAATAGCCGTTTTTAGCGACTTTTCCCAACTTTGACCCTGGGCGAGGAACCACGGGCGCCATGCAGCCCGAGGGTCACATGAATCGGTTTCGGCGATATGCTCATCGTTGTCAGCAACCCCGATTTACTATATATGCGCACCACCAAATGGCCGAAAATAGCCGTTTTTGGGGGCTTTTTGAGAAGTTTCTATGTAGAGACCCTCGAAAAGTTTCTAAGTCAGAATGTTCGTGAGCCCATGTTTGACAGTCTGTAGAAACCGCTAGAAGCCGAATCAGACCAAAATAATCAATTAGTGAACAGGTTCATGGTTTCGCTAACAAGATAATAATAGGTAAACGTTACCACCATAAGGCATGTGAAAAATCAGTGTGCTAGAATAAGTAGCACGAGCGTAAAGGAGAAACACAAGAGAATAAAAAAACCCACTTAGAAAGTAGGTATGAAAAATGGAAATTTTCAAAGTTCATTTTTTCCGGGCAAGTTTGGTATCATTCGAAAGCTCTCGGCCTGGGGATTTCAAAAATGTAAATATTAGCTCTTAATTCCTTACCGCTAATTAGTTACACCTAATTAAGCAGTTTGAAAACACGCAATGTACCCTTTTAGCTCATATTATGGGGCGCTCTCCGAGCTGCCCCATGATAAAGACGAAATTTTAGATTCGGAAAAGATATATGCATAAAGACTAGTGAAGTGCACTGAGAAATTTTCCCGCTCCGGCGCTCCGGCCGGAGCGGGCTGTCGAAGCACCGGAGCTCCGGAGCTCCGCGGAGCTCCGACTGTTAGAAGAGGCAAAATTGTAAAAAATTTCGGTTTAAGCTAAAAACAGGTTTATTCAATAAAAACAAGCCTACTCGATGTTAACAAGCTTTTATCGCTTAATTGTTTATTTTTAGATGCTGATTTCTTTGCTACATACGAATATACGTTTGTTAGCTGTACGTATTTTTGATCTGCAATAAGTTCAGCTTTTGATGATATTTCATAGTATTTTTGGGTTAACTGATTCTGCAGGGTTAGCTGTGTTTACATAAAAAACCCCGTGCTAGTTTACACTGCAGTTTACTTTAATACTTCACTTTTTTCAAAATTTGGCAAATTTAAATTTATATTCCACATGAAATACTCAATATTTCTTACAGGAATTTCATCAAATGTATACCAAACTTTTCAAATTCATGCATAAAATATTGCCAATTTGACACGTGGACCAGATTTCATTACCCACCATATACGTATGTATTTAACTTATCATGAGGATGTGTATATATATAATCGAATTAAAATATATACGTAAATTTAAGCTAACACAGTTTCGTTCTATTTATACATATTAGAAAAGATAGGTTTGATGCACTGGCGGATCCAGGATTTCGTGATGGGGGGCGGTAAAATTTTTCCAGCGGGAGGTCTAGGGGGCGGAGCAAGAAATTTTTTGTTTTTGCAATAAAATCGGTCTTCGGATCTTTCTATTCGGATTCTTCGGATTCTTTTTATACTGAAGAACTGAACAAATTTTTTAAAATTCTTAACATTTTTAGGCAAAACTGGTAATTTTCTCCGAAAAATCGGATGCATTTCAAGCTTTTTCTTCACAAATGCAAAAATATGCGGTTAAAAAGTAGAAAATTCACGCCGAAGGCGCGATAGTTTTTTGGTTTTTTGCTCTTTTTCCTCTTTCTCTCCTTAATTTTCCTACCTTCGAATCGCGAAGGGGGGGCCGCCCCCCTGGATCCGCCCCTGGTTTGATGAAAACAAAGAAAACAGCTGCAGATGTTGAAAGTTTACATGGAATAGATTTAACGGAAATGTAATATTTAATTGAATAATTAGTAACAATTACGAAATTTAAAACGTTTTATGACATTAATTCTTAAATGCATTAAAGTTGTAACATTCATTACAGTCTTATGTGCTGTAAGGAGAAATCATGGAGTTCACAGAAATATTATACTTTGAATTTTTCACATCATTACAGCACCTTCAAAGCTTGCGAAAGGCTGCTCCGGGTACCCGGAGCTCCGGAGCAGAAGCTCCGAAAAAATCGGAGCTCCGGCGCACATCACTACTAAAGACTAAATTAGGAAGAAATTACAAAAGTCAAACCTTAGCCGCTGCCGTTTTACAGCCGACATGTGATCATAATCACGTTGCTCTCTTTCCTCTTTTGTGATGGAGCGAAAATCAGCCTCTATGTTAAAGATAGGTCGAGCCCATTCGCCTAAAATACGACATTAATTTAATAATCCCGTCAATGTTAAATTAAATAAGGGAAATCTACGACCACCAAATTCAGCTAAATCCGCACAGTTCAACCCAGGCCCGCACCCAGGGGGGGGTTCAAGGGGTCTAGACCCCCCTTTTGGGGTGACAAAATAGAAAATTTTTGCTATTTTTATAGCAGAAACAGCTATTTTTAAAAAATTTTCGCGCCTTCGGCGCGATAATTGACTTTTTGCAAGAAATAAACATCCAATGTACGATTTTTGGGCAAAAATGCAAAAATTCTTCAACTTCTCCCCCAGACCCACCGTTGTATTTTACCTTGGACCCCCCCTTTTCAAAATCCTGGGTGCGGGCCTGGTTCAACCTGAACTCGACACAATAATACTGTGTGTACTTACAAGGTCACCTGCTGTTAATCGAAGCAGAGTAAAGAAAAATGAACACATACGAAATTTGTTGTTAACCATTAATTGGCTTTAACTGAAATATACGACACGTACTGATCAGACGGCCAGCGATTTGTCGGTTTTCTCTGGATTCCTTTGGATGCTTATACAGATACATCACAGCTTTACCAATGTTTGAAGATTTCAGTGTATCAGATTCCAAACTTGGAAACTAGGATAACAAAGCAAGAATTACTTTAGATAAAATCCCGTTACTGGTTGACCTTGGAAAACAAACACTGTTTTATGACACTTCTAATTCTGCAAAATGCCAAATTATCAACTTGCCGTTTCTGTGGAACGTTGCCGTTCTTCAGATACAACGAAAAATGAAATAAGAATAGGCCCAAACGGAGCCCACCCAGACCTAAGGAGGGTGACAGATGCTAAATTGGGCAAATCAATACTAAGACAATCTAATACTTCCGCCAAATTAACTAAGGTACACTATATTGATCAAATATATTATACCAGAATCGCTTAATTTTAGAAGCAAATCTTAATAGAGTATGCACAGTGTTTGAGGCCGCGGCTGGCCGGCGACTTTTGCTCGCCCGCCGGCTACCGGCCGGATGGCCGGCCGCCGGCTGGCATACAAATCACCAATCAGAAATTTACAAAATAGAGCACCTAAGCTTAAAATGGACTCCAAAGCTAGTTTTGCTAATTTTTTATGCAATGCTGTGCTATTTTTCTAAGATGACATTCGAAAATAAATATCTTAGCAGTTATAATAACTGCACTGCAAACTGCTCTAGGCCGGTAGCCGGCCGGCCGGCCACCAGCCGGCCTACGGGCTCACCAGCCGCCGGCCGGCCGATGGCTTCGGCCGGGCCGGCTGCCGATCGTCCGGCCGGCGGCCGTCCTCAAACACTACTGCACAGACGTCTAGTTTATGACTTCAATAAATCTGCACAGATTTATATCTTTAACATGTAAAATGTATTCAAATTGAATTAATAGGTGCATTTGGATACAATTTATATTTCTGCAAAGAATTTGTTGAAATATTTCTCAAAAGTAAAAAATTGTACACATTCGATCAGCATTTTGTATCTTAAAGGTCTAAATGTAGTTGGGATAGTGATAATTGACTAATCATGACAATACCACGCCATAATAACGATTACAGTAAACAACCAAATTCCTTACAAACAGAAGTTTATAAAAAACGTAATTTAGGAGCCCTTCCCAGATTTGTCATAATACAAACAAACATACCAACTTCAACGTCTTCAGGAGTTGCGACCTGATTTCAAGGGCTGGCAAACTTTTATCGGGCAACGGACTTATCCACTCCTGTAACAAAAGTCATTATCAGAGGAATCAAGTAGTCACTTTTATCGGAGTTGAAATTTGTAAATGTAATGTAATGTAAATTTGTTTTGTAAAATTCAGCAAACAAAAGCATGCGCACCGTTAAATCACAAGGATTGTGCCAGTATAAAAACACTAATACTCTAATGCATTCTAACACTAATGCACGGATTTGTGTAGAGAACGGAAAGATTGGTTAGGCTTCAACGTCACGGATTCCAAACACTGGTGCACTTAGGAAAGCCTTTCTCTAAACATTTGTTCCGATTTTGACAGGTTTATGACCAAACAATAACCTACTCCAACTAGCGGACAACGACCAACCGATTGGCCTTTGACTATTAGTCGTTGGCTGGCCAAAACAAGCCAACCAGGAAAAATTTCGGATAATCTTAATTCCTAACACTATCAAGAACTTTCCGTAAAGCTTCCTGTTACCTTTTAAAACTGAAACTAACCACCCCGAAACTGAAATGTTTAAAATTTTGTTAGCTACAAGCTGACAATTTCTGCACCAATTAGTTTAGTATTGATTCCGTGAATAGAAAAGTCTTTTTAGCAAAGAGAAAATTTTAGAACGATAGGTACCAATAAGAACATACACATAGGCCAATAAGAAACATAATATATTCTGTGCATAAAACATCCTGGGGTAGCGATTACCATGCATAAACAAGCTACCCAAAATACTGAGGGTACAATAGATAACAAATATGAATCAACCCCTACGATGTGATACAGACACAGTCATACAGGTTAGGTGCATTCACTCGCTGACCACTCTGCCAGACTGATACTAGTATTCGGCGGGCGTCGTCAGTGGCGTACCGACATACTAGTTGCAGCTTTAGGTTTTTTGAGCCCCCTGATTGAAAAGAAATTGAAAAGCGTTTCTGCCCTGTGGTCCCATTCACACGTGTTGTTTAGTGTTTACATGCAAACAAAAAACATAGACCCTGACCTCATTGCTGAGACAGGTATGAGTAAAGTAGAGAGTATTTCCAGGCAAGCCTGGTAAGTAGTACGCACAAGGCGTAATATATCTTGAAATAAGTCAAATAAATACCATACATTCTTAATTAATTAGTAAATAATGTGTTCTTACGTTATTTTCATCAGTAAGTTGGAATTTTTCTTTGATCCATGTTTGCTGTTTAAGTGTTTTGTCTAAGCTGCGTAAGAACATCTTCTTTGAATGTCCTCTATTCAGACAAGTTTCAAATAGATCTTTATAGTTTTTTTCTGAGATGAATTAATTTGTCATTTATTTCACAGATTCGTGTTAATTGACAGATTATTGTATTTTTCATGATTTTACTGGATATATTAGAGTCTGCGGGAGGGAATTTGTAAGTACAAAAATCGAAATCTTCCCTTTTGTCATACATTTTAGTAGTGAAAGTTTCATTAGAGATACTTATGTTTAAGTCTAGTACATTAGCTTCTTTATTACTTGAATTAACTTTATTTAGTTCTAAATCTGGGGGATAAATTTTAGTTTGATTTCTTTCCAAGACGTTGTGGTCATTAATGGTTGTGATATCGTCAATGTATCTATATACGTAGATAAGAAACTCAGCCAGGTGTGAATTATCTTTGTCGGTTATAAATTTATGCTCAAAATAGTTTAAGGTTAGATTAGCTATAGTTGGGGCAGCATTTGTTCCCATTGGTATACCAATTTGTTGAAGAAACAATTTGTTGCCCATTTTAAAGTAAGTGTTTTCTATTAAAAACTGTAACATATTTATAATATCGGTTTTAGTGTATGTAGTATATTTAGGTGCACCGTTTCCCCAATACGCTTTGCCATATCGTATATGAATACGGTTAGTCACTTCGTTGTTTATTATATGGCTTAAAGCAGAAATGATAGTGTTATGCTGCAATGTAGTATACAAGGTAGTAAAGTCGTAAGTATTAATTGTTTTGGCCATTTTATTTCCATTTAACTGTTTTAGTGTTTTTAGTATAGGCTTATTGCTATCGATGATCCAAAAAGGATTACAGTTTGTAGTACACTCTAATATTTTACTTCGCCTTTTTCTACTTATGGAAATAAGCTTGAGTATCTTATCTAGAGTAATTGAAAGAGGACTACAAGAAGTGTTACGACTAGCTATTATAGTTCTGAATTTTATAGGAGTTTTATGAAATTTTGGAATTATATAGATAAATGGTAGTTTGTTGTTGCCATTACAGCTGATATTAAGAGATTTACAAAATGCATTTATTTTATTTATTATGCTATTTTCATTATCTGGTTGAATCTCAAGATAAGTGTTGTTGTTTGTAGTATTTAGTATTCCTAGTTCCTTAAACACAGAATAAATGTAAAATTCTTTACAAATGATAGCTATATTTTGTGATGCCTTATCTACAGGAGTAAACACAAATTTTTCCTTATAACTGCTTAATAAGTTATGTAAGTCGTATGTTTGATATGGGCTATTATCAATAGTAACATTCTTTATGAAAGACGAAATTTCTGTTTTTACCTTATTACCCCATATATGCAGCTTTCGATTATCCCAATGATATTTCCTGATTATTTTTTCAATATATTTATTGATTCCTTCATAAGTATCCTTAATAGTTTGTAGTTTGCAAGATTTTTGTGGAATTCTATACTTAGGACCCTTACTGAACAAGGATTCTAATGTATCATTTTCTAACACTTTATAATTACCGGTAATTATATGGTTGTGAACATTATCCTTAAATTGAGATCGATGGCAATCGCATGAAAAACCATTTTCGAAATAAGATTTCAACCATGCATCACAATCGAGGGAGTTTATAGTATCCTTATAATTAAATATTTCATTTGCAATAGGTTTTTTATATTTGAAATAAACTGACGGATTGTGTGCTTGCGTTCTACTATTTAAGTAAGGCCAATATTGTTTACACTTATCAAATAAAGACTGAAAATTTACCTTATCTATTAACTTGTTACTAAAATTTATGATCATGAAATCTCTTTTGGTTTTTCGAGAAATTGTTTTATCCTCTAAACGACAGTTAATTATATCCTTAGTAAAGTCATAGTTAGGGTTAGAGTTATCATGTTCGAGAACTTCTAGTATCTTTTTAATAGCAATTTAATAACATTTATTAGCAAATGCAAAACTTTGGGAGAAGAACACCCTGTTCCTAAATCTGTGATCTGGAAACCAGATATGACACCACCCCAACCAATAAGAAAATGGTCAGAGTAAGGCAATAAAACCGATTCAAGACTCACCGCGATTGCACTGATAATGCCATTGTCAAGAAGGTGTCCCTGAAGATCCGACTTCCTCAAGGCAGCAGTGACTTGGGGCAACAGTTTTCGCTTTCGAAGGGCAGGCTGGCGTTGCTCATTCAACTGACGATCTTCCTAGTGTAAAGTAGTCAGAAAATAAAACTCTGAGTGAACAGAAACACTAACGTTAAAGATATGTGGGAAAAAAGTGTGCTAGTTTGAAGGAAACAGTAAAACTAAATTGCTCAAAGTGGAGGCGGGAAGAGTGGGAGGAGGTCGAAAAATGTGTGGGGGGATAAAATAGTCTAAAAATGCCAAAAATACGGTAGAAAATAGCATGTTTTCTATACTGCTATAACTATGCTACAAAGTGCCCAAAAATTGAGTTTGAGTGCCAAAAACTAATCGAAGCGAGAAAAATGTTATTGTCTTTAATGACTAATCCATAATAATGTGTGTACCCATACTTCAGCGGCATCCCGCATTTTCTGAATCAATGCAATAATCATGTCGTCGCTGTCGTTTATAAAGTCTACTCCACCCTTTCTTTTTCGATATCGTTTCCCGGATTCTTCCTTCTTCTTACGCATAATTATATCAAAATCATATTCCATATTTCTACAGTATCACAAAAAATTAATTAGCACAGTGACAGTATGTACAACTTCAATAAAAAAAGAACAATAAAATGAAGACAGAAAATTTGTACATAGCTATGATACATGAAGTCAGAAGCAAGTCAAAGAATTCTATAAACGTCTCTGGTTTTTATAAAAATTTACAATGCAAATATTAAATTGTATATACCGAAAGTCCTGGCCTTCTTTAAAAACTTATTACCATCGAGTGCCCGACACGTTCCTTCCTGCAATTTCTAAACAAAACTTTGGAGAAATGTTCTCACAGGCTATACTACTGATCTACATACGTAAGCTAGAGTAGGAATAGGTATACAACGTTAACAAGCGCTATTACTCTGGCAAGCGTCCACGACCGTCGTCATCATCATCTAGATCCTCTTCAGCGTCCCCACCAGAAAGAGCCGCTGCTTCCGCTTCTTCAGCCGCCGTAGGTGCGGCAGCTTCCTCTTCTCCGAATCCCTGAATAAATAAAAAAGTTACTAATTACAAAACAAAGAGCACTTGTCTTGAAAAACTCAGCACAAATTCAACGGTAATAATCGGTATACCAAAAAAATGAAGCTGCAAAGGTGCCTAAAGTATCGGTCTTTGTCAACGCTACAGCCAACTGCCCTTGACAACAAAATTTAACAGTTCATTTTGCTCGAAATTAACTTTGGCTTCTTACCTCCAACAGCTAAGTTATCCTTAGTGTTTCAAACTAAAAGGTTTTAAACTATATGAGTGTGTTTACCTCAAATCCTTCCTCATCATCACTTTCCCCGAAAATGTCAGCAATCAGTTCATCAACTTCACCCTCGTGTTCTCCAATGTTGGCCTTCCGTTTGACAGCCCCGCTTCTCTTGGCCACAACACCTTCTTCGTCGTCGTCCTCATCGTCATAAACCTGATTACTGTTCCCAGCTGCCACATTCTCATTCTCTAAACACCAATTTAGCGTGTACAATTTTGCTGTTGTCTAATTAAGTAGTGTTAAAAGATAATACAAATTTTTATTATTGTTCAACAAGCGTGTGGAATGTGGATTGTGAAATTGGAATGGCTGGCTTATTTATACTGGGGGGGGGGGGGAGTGGGGGGCGCCCCCTATTCGGCGACCTTCCCCCTCATGGAAAGGCCCCCCATAAATTTCGGCCTCCCCCCCATAACCCAAAAAATTGCCAATTTTTACCATTTTTACCCTAAATTTTAGAAAAATTTTTCGGCGTCGCCGGAGTTATAACGAAATTTCACTATTTTAGCGTAAAAAACACCTAAAATTAGTTATTTTTAGCGATTTTTGGCATTTTTTGCACAAAAAACGTAAAAAATTAGCTAAATTTTTCCAAAAATGTGCCCCTCCATTTTTGGTGAGCCATGGGGGGGGGGGAAACTTCGAGCCCCCCCCATAATTTTTGGCCTAAAAATAGGTAAGCCAGAATGGTATGTTGGAAAGTACGACAACAGCAAAACTACACAAAACAAACCAACACACTAGACACATCTAGGATCTACGTTGTCAGAAGACCACTACACACTCGTAGTGAAAAGGGAAAACAACTCAAAGCTATTCAAGGTACATCGAAGCTATTAAGAAGCCCATACAAACAAATAGTAAAGTCAAGTCCCTGCAGTTTCAGATCCAAACGACTCAAAAATGGCGAAACGGAGTAAAAATGCGTATATTATAAAAAATGATAATACGGAAATAACGACCGTTTCCAGTCATTATGGCCAGTAGCTGAGTTTAGTTTACGCGAAAAACTTGAGGGTGGGAACCACTAAGGTACATATACCCAGGCTACCGTTGTTAGCAAACTCCAAATTTATGTGAAAACAATACATACCGGAATCGCTTCCTTCAATCGCTTTCAAACTTTCAATTAACTGGTCCGGGGAGACGGGCAAATTTTGCGCCAAATGATCTTCAGGAGGAATTGGAAAATCGCCAGAAAAGCCAGGACGAGCTTCTTCATGGTGGGCAGTAGCCACAGTGTCACGGGTAACACCAGATTCTGCTATCTGTAGCAAAAAATAGCTAAGTTAAAGCAGCAGACAACAAAACGAAGAACAAAACAAACTATTACTCTAACCGGCAGTCCTATCTCTCAGTCCCACCAGACGACTGATTTTTTCGGGTATATACTAACTTGGGGTGGTGTGGAACTTTCTTCCATTCACTAATTAACCAGTCTACTCACCGAGTCAGATACTGCTCCCGCTTCTGTTTGTTGATGCTCCGATGCTTCTAGTTCGTCCACGTCAATTTCGAAGGCTTGAGTTGATGGCTCGTATGATGAAGTCGGAACCAAATTCATTTGATTTTGATCATTAATCACGGAAGGAGAATCTGGAATACAACCACACACAATACAAAAAATTGACAGAGTTGGTTGAATTAAATTGAATCTGCTCATCTCCAGAGGATTCTGAAAACAAAACGTTAAGAGCAGGCAAAAGTGAAAGGGATTGAAACAGACTACGACAGTATATAAGGAAACCAGGGGTCAAAAGACTCAGAGGAGGCAGCGTTCCTCTATTCCTCTCCAAAAGCAAAATATTTAGACCCTCTATTAAAAAGAGCAAGAAAGTTTCCATCAGAGGGGGTGAAATATAGTACAAAATTTTGCAAATGCTGGGACACGCGTACGTATACGCAAACGTAGTATAAAGTAAACAAACATTAGCAGGTGACGTCTGGCCAACTCTGGAGCGTAGCAAACTTGGCCAGCCCCAGAAGAAAACAATGACACCATCGCAATAGCTGTCTAGTGGAGGAGCTTACAGTTTCTTAAACGAACTCCAAGCTATTACTGGATCAAAAAATGTGTCTTTTACTATTAAAAGTGAAATAGAATGTCCTTTTAATACACCCTAACATGACGTGTTGAAGTTCCTAATACTGAACATAAAGCGCATAAAAACTACGTTGAAACTAAGCTTAAGCCAACATTTGGGAGTTTCGGTCTCGCCCAAACGCCGAGACTTGGCCAGTCTCTGTCTCGGTATCAAAACTAAAGTCTCAGTCTCTATGAAATTTAGGAATCATAGAATCTTGGAATTAAATGTGTTCTTGACCCAAGATCGATTTTTAACTCTTCACCGAAAGAATGAAAATCAACTGAAGTACGAAATCAATCATACTGAAAAACAAAAAATTGCACAACTACCCACCATTTTAGTTTGTGCATACATAAAAGTTCCGCGCACGCACTGCATAGGCGCCTCAGTTCTTTCAAACCTGATAGCATGGAGCAGTGTCTTTCTCAAAAACGCGTGTAATTACACACTTTTTTCTGGAAAATAGCAAAAAATTTTTGGCGACTGTGTAACGTTACACAGAAATTTTGGACAAGTTTTGCCAAATAGTGGGAACTTTTTCCTATGCGCATTAATTTATTTCCAGATATTTACCGTTTCTGGCCCCCCAGACACCATTCTGCACCATTTCTTTTAGATTTTATTGTTGTGTTGTATACGGAAATAACTCGCTTTTTTCTATATACTTAACAATCGAATGAGTTCGTCTTTAACATTTGTTCAATCATTCACTTCCCTTCAGATGAATTTGCGTTTTTAATTTTAATAAATTTTGATTCGTTCTATCAAGTCAAAATCATCCCAGCTAAATCTTGTTGCTGCTTTTCCTTTCTCTAGCTACGCAGTATATACGTATATATATATATATATATATACAAGTAGGAAAAATGCTCCTTGCAGTCGCATGAAAAATACAATATGAGCCAGGAGGACAGCATTCAATTCGGGAAAAGACAAGATTTAAAATGTGTAATATGAGCCAGCATTTAATTATGTAAAGGACAAGATTTAAAAGTTTAATATGAGCAGCTCGCTTTCTCGGGCTCATATCGACGCCTTAGGAACACAGTTGTGTCTGCAATTCGGTTGCATACGTGCATATAACTGAAATCCGTGGAACAGATCTAACAACAAAATATATATACATAATTCCAAGCCGAGCATACGGTCGGGTAGTATAACATCTAATCACGGGTATGCTGGAAACGTTTAAACCAGAACTTATTTCAGTCCCACACAACATATATAGTATATACATTCTTATTATACAGCATGCACTTCAAATACTAAACCAAATCTTTTCATAATGTATGGATAAATGGATTTTCAGCAATACCATAAATACTGCAACCATCTATTTTTCTGTAACAGCAGTTTTGCAGTAACTACGTTTGCTAGCAAATGCTCTGTCAAAATCATATGAACGAAAACACAAAAGAACAAACAAAGAATGATACCCCTTATGGGCTATCTGTGAGGCGTCAATATGAGCCCGAGAAAGCGAGCTGCTCATATTAAACTTTTAACTCTTGTCCTTTACATAATTAAATGCTGGCTCATATTACACATTTTAAATCTTGTCTTTTCCCGAATTGAATGCTGTCCTCCTGGCTCATATTGTATTTTTCATGCAACTGCAAGGAGCATTTTTCCTACTTGTCCTATTTCATTTTTGGGAATGTGTTATGGCTCATTGACCATAACATTAACCCTTACGTACTCTTAAACTAGATGTCAACAAATTACTCTTAAACTACGTACATGCCATTCCGTGAATCCCATAAATTAGTAGCACCGCACAGCGATCGTAACAGTCATCGTGTTTAGCGACCCCGATTTGCTATATACGGGCAAGCTTTAAGGCACTTACAACTTGTCTATTTCAAGTTACAGGGCGTGCTGCACCTGCAGCGCTGCAGCGCAGCACGATAACAGCACCGCACAGCGACGAGGATACTCTCATCGTGATCAGCGACCCCGATTTACTATATAAGGGCAAGCTTTCAGGCAGTTACAACTTGTCTATTGCAAGTTACAGGGCGTGCTGTACGGTGCTGCACCTGCAGCGCCGCAGCACGATAGCAGCACCGCACAGCGACGGGGATACTCTCATCGTGTTCAGCGACCCCGATTTACTATATAAGGGCAAGCTTTAAGGCACTTACAACTTGTCTATTGCAAGTTACAGGGCGTGCTGCACCTGCAGCGCTGCAGCGCAGCACGATAGCAGCACCGCACAGCGACGAGGATACTCTCATCGTGTTCAGCGTCCCCGATTTACTATATAAGGGCAAGCTTTCAGGCAGTTACAACTTGTCTATTACAAGTTACAGGGCGTGCTGTACGGTGCTGCACCTGCAGCGTTGCTGCGGCTGCCGCACCGCAGTGAAGCGCAATAGCGGCACCACACGGAGAAGCAAACATGCCTATCGTGTTCAGCGACCCCGATTTACTATACATGGCAGCTCCAGAAAGGCCAAAAATAGTCGATTTTAGGTTTTCTCCCACGTTCCTCTTGATGTTGGTACGTTTACCGTACATGTAGTTTTACGCTTTATTATGGAAGTATTTTTAATATTTCTGGATCCTAGGAATTTTATTAAACATCATCTCTGCGTACTATAAATTATATACTAAACTAAATCTAACTACCGTGAATAATTTTAAAAACATTTTAAATCTTTGCCATGTTAGATGTTATATATTTTTATTTATTTTTGTTCTATGTGGTTTCATTTTACCCTAATGGGTCTATTACCTACCCTTAAATGGGTCTATCACACCCTTAAATGGGTCTACCTACCCTTAAATGGGTCTATCCACCCTTTAATGGGTCTATTACCTGTTTCATAAATTGTTTTATATTTTAATTTTTAATGGATTGATGAAAAAGTACGTATATATATACGTATATACAAAAAGCTGGTTTCATACTATTCGAAGAAATTAAAATTAAGTATAAATTCATTGTTGTATAATTGAGATCTAGATGTTTTTCTGTGTTTAACATCACGACTGAGGCGACCAGCGGCGAAACCAATTTTCAATGCCAATTCTTTATTTTTTCTAAATTATTTTAAAAACTGTATTCCACGCTGAACCACTGATGAGCCGCACAGTGTGTGGATATGGTCTGGTTACGGTCGCATGCACTACTAACTTAGTCTATTGTCTTCATCACTTATGTATATGCCTGTTTATACCCTATGTAAATATTTAGCATTATTTTTTGTTATGCATTTTGTGTGCATTCGACTATTATTTCATTTTTGTTTACGTGGTAGTAGTTTTGAATTTTATTCTCAGTTTGCTTTCACTTGTTATTGCTTGGTTTTTTGGATCCTAAGTTTATTTTACTAACACTCAGATTTCTGCACGCATATATATATATATATTATATATATATATATATATATATATATATATATATATATATATATATATATATATATATATTTTGAGTTGTATGTTTTTTTTTTTTTTTTTTTGAAGTTAGCAGTGGGAGTCTGCGGACTCACCTTCTGCAACTTTTTCTTTTCTTTTTCTATTAACATCCAGGGGTTCGAACGGTTTGAGGTTTTCTCCCACGTTCCTCTTGATGTTGGTACGTTTACCGTACATGTAGTTTTACGCTTTATTATGGAAGTATTTTTAATATTTCTGGATCCTAGGAATTTTATTAAACATCATCTCTGCGTACTATAAATTATATACTAAACTAAATCTAACTACCGTGAATAATTTTAAAAACATTTTAAATCTTTGCCATGTTAGATGTTATATATTTTTATTTATTTTTGTTCTATGTGGTTTCATTTTACCCTAATGGGTCTATTACCTACCCTTAAATGGGCCTATTACACCCTTAAATGGGTCTACCTACCCTTAAATGGGTCTATCCACCCTTTAATGGGTCTATTACCTGTTTCATAAATTGTTTTATATTTTAATTTTTAATGGATTGATGAAAAAGTACGTATATATATACGTATATACAAAAAGCTGTTTTCATACTATTCGAAGAAATTAAAATTAAGTATAAATTCATTGTTGTATAATTGAGATCTAGATGTTTTTCTGTGTTTAACATCACGACTGAGGCGACCAGCGGCGAAACCAATTTTCAATGCCAATTCTTTATTTTTTCTAAATTATTTTTAAAAAACTGTATTCCACGCTGAACCACTGATGAGCCGCACAGTGTGTGGATATGGTCTGGTTACGGTCGCATGCACTACTAACTTAGTCTATTGTCTTCATCACTTATGTATATGCCTGTTTATACCCTATGTAAATATTTAGCATTATTTTTTGTTATGCATTTTGTGTGCATTCGACTATTATTTCATTTTTGTTTACGTGGTAGTAGTTTTGAATTTTATTCTCAGTTTTCTTTGACTAGTTATTTCTTTGTTTTTTTGGATAATAAGTTTATTTTACTAACACTCAGATTTCTGCACGTATATA
>JASAND010027945.1:0-31966 GCA_030248195.1 Trissonchulus latispiculum
TTAGCTTACAGTAACCCAGCTGAATCTATTTCAATCCAAGCTGATATTGACAGCATAAATGATTGGGCTCTTCGAAATCAGTTAAAAATAGCTTTTCAAAAATCAAATTTGCTCTATCTGGGATATATATAACAATGTTAGACAGCCTTATTTCCTTGGAAATTTTGAGATACCTGCTTGTGACAATGTTAAAGATTTGGGGTTGACTATTACTAGTAATCTGAAGTCATCGACACACTGTTTAAAGTTGGCTAAAATTGGATACACAATGACTTATTTAATTTTTAGAAATTTTCATTCAACGTCAGCGTATTTTCTACGTAACTTATTTACGACCTATGTTCGGCTGAAATTAGAATATGGCAGTGAGTTATGGAATCCTTATTTAATTAAGGATGTGGCAGTTATAGAAAAAGTACAAAGGTATTTCACTCGTCGAATTCCGGGATACTCGCAATTTTGCTACGAAGAACGTTTAGTACGTTTAAATTTGGAAACTTTAGAGGAAAGACGTTTACGTCGAGACCTAGTAATGGTTTACAAAATTTTATACGGTTTGATTGATTTGGACTGTATGTTGTTTTTCAAACTTAACAGTAATGATGTAACCAGAGGACATAGTTTGAAACTGGCAACTAACTACAGTAGGCTTGATATTCGAAAATATTTCTTTAGTGAAAGGATTATAAAATTTTGGAATAGTTTGCCTGACAATGTTGTATTAGCTAAAACTTTATCTGAATTTAAAAGTCGTCTCGCTACCATTAAATTTAGAAGTGATCAGGGGGGGCGGGTAATATCAGTCGATGTTCGGCATAACCTGGCCCCTTACTAGCCCTACTTTGCAGAAATTCAAATTAGCTCTAGTTGGACTGCAAGTTCTTGTTCTGTTCCACTTATTACGTTGTTTGTTGTACTACTTATACTTTTGTTGGCTGGTTAAATATTAAACATAACATAACATAACATCAGTAAAATTCTTTACTGCTGTACCGGCCCTGCTACATATTTCAGAAAACCGAAAACCCCGGCTTAAGAAAAGTAGGATGAAGGGAATATTAATAACTTAAGGCATTAAAATGCGATTTAGTCCAATTGTTAGGTTGCCTAATATCGCTTACATGAAGCTGTCTTGGAACGATTCTGCTCGTGTGCGTTGCCGGAAAAGTACGTATATACAGAACGAGCGACTAACGGCATGTGGAGCTTGGTTTTGCAAAAGGTTTCTGAAAATTGAAACATGATATATACGTGGCAGTGTATCCAAGTGTTCAAATTTTGTGATCTAATTGTAGAACCGTTAATGGAGTTCATAAGTCCGACGGCGGTGTTCGAGTGACCAGTCCCGTACTGATGTGGATTGAAGCTCTGGATATCCTTTTGGATCAAATGAAGGCTAGAAAGATCCGGCTGGATTTGGTCAAAGCTATTTCGGGATCGGGTCAGGTATATCGTATTCATATCCTACATATATAGTACCTATATAATATATAACATAGAGATAGCATAATGTATATATACTCTTATTATTTGTGTAAAGTTACATTTTAGCTCGAAGTGCTCTGTTTGCTTGGTTTTGCTTTGTGACGTCTGCTGCAAGTAAATTTACTAGTAAATTTATTAACTGACAATCGAAGGTAAGGAAAATTGAAAGTAGATTTGCTAATTCATAAATAATCCTTTGATTTCAACGTTTTAGCAGCATGGAAGCGTTTACTGGAAACATGGTTCTGGTGCACAACTACAAAGCTTGGATCCAAGCAAATGCCTGTCGTCACAATTACAGGTTTGCACTAATGCTTCTGGCATTTTTAGGGTTTTAATGTGGGGGGGGGGGCTTTCGAAAAGTGGGGGCGGGCAAGCCAAAGGTATATATATATATCCCTAAATTTTAAGCGAAAAATTATATAGCATTTTTAGGTAAAAACGAAAAAACGGCTGTTTTAAGCTCAAAATGAGCTTATATCATGAAAGCTAAAAATTGAGTAAGTTTTTGGAAATGTGACCTCGAAAACTTAATTTTTGGACACTTTCGACACTGCCAAAAAAGTGGTGAGGGCTTGCCGAAAAGTGGAGGGGTAGGGTGAAAGTGGGCGACTGCCCCAGCCCCCCCCCCCCCCACTAAAAAGGTCCGATGCTTGGAAGACAAATCTTCTTAATAAATTCTTCCGTACAGCTGAAATGGAGTGTAATCTCTGTTGTTTTTGGTGCAATTCGATTTCGCACCCTGCAGTCCAACACTACGGTTGGTTGGATATGACAGGTGATGTAAAAATTTGGTGTTTTATCTCATTATATATCTATTATCAATTATTTACTGGTTTTGCAGGATTTTGAGGATGCAGGTTGCAGGATTAACTTTACATTATTTAAGGCAATTTTATCAGCTCGTTGTTTAATCTTTTGAATATTGTATGTATCAGAAAATTTATTAGGTATATAGCATGAATTTTGATTATGCATGTTTACTTATCAACCAAACGTTATACGCCACGCCTACAGTTATAATTTTTTATATATACAGATTTTCTGATTTATGTTCCTAAGGTGATTGATTTTATACACATTATGTAATTATCTATGATATATATATACTTGGTTGAATATAATATATATAATCATAGATAATTTAACATAGATAACATCTTCTGGTTGAATTGCTCCCCATTAAAATCATTATGATGTACGAATAGCAGAGAAAACATTTTGAACGTGGGCCCATTTTGGAAAATTATTTTTCCGTGTGTTGCACACAATGCTAATGCTTCGCATTTGAAGATCCAGTGAGATGTATCCATATTCATCTAAACAATAATTGTAAACTCTCGCAATGCATTAGTGACAGCATGTTGCCTTGATGTGCGAGCTGAAAGCTTATTTGATTTCAGCCGCCATGAATCTGGTAATTGAGGTGAAATCAATTCCTTAGTATGCGGACTACATAATGTATAGAAAGTTTATACAACTCGCTAGGCACGCTTACTGTTGTTATAGCAAAAACCTGCTCTGATCCCTAACGGCTGCTCGCTGACCCTACTCCCCAGATTAGACCAATCACTTTGAGTAAAATTGCGCACTATGCTTGCGAGGTGAAGCTCGACACAAATTAAACGAATACACTTCTTGTGTCTCTAGATGTTTTCTGCATGTAACACATAGAGCGAGTGAGTGTACCCCCGTTTTTACCAGGTACTAATTTGCTGGGGGGTGTCTCTTCGGGTGTGATTTGGGGATCAGCCCGTAGCCATCTTTGCTCTGATTAGAGATAGTATACCCAGCGACATCCTCCTATCTATCATGTACTCTTGATAGTACCAAGCACCTAATGTCAACTAGTGTTTGAGGCCGGCCGGGGTTTCACCGTACCCATCTGCCGGCCGGTCGGTGAGCCGACTGGCTGGCCGGCGGCCGGTGAGCCCGTAGTTTGAGCAGTTTGCAGTGCAGTTATTATAACTGCTAAGATCTTTTCGGATGTTATCTTAGAAAAATAGCACAGCATAGCATAAAAAATTAGCAAAACTAGATTTGGAGTCCATTTTAAGCTTAGTTGCTCTATTCTGTAAATTTCTGATTGGTGATTTGTATCCCAGCCGGCGGCCGGCCTGCCTCAAACACTAAATTGTCAAACACTACTAAAACATACTGAAATCATTGGCAATTGTAATGTTTTCATGTTGCATACTCCATGTATCATTTAAGCTTACCGTTAACTCACTTGTTTAGTGCCGCTCGCTGGGCATGGACGTGTTAGTTAGACCCTTTCTTATTTCCTGGTTGTATTCTTCCTTAATAATTTGCACGATAAACAGGGACACCTTTGCCCAGGCCCGTAGTGTGGTTGGATTTTTCTGACGCCCGGATCCGGCTGCCCAGTTAACGGCAGCCTCTACGATGGCCTCTGCAAAAGTGTCCCAATATTGACCAGTGAAGGGGCTCTGCGTTGGCAGTCTGGCGTGGACTCTGCCCAGTGAATTCAGCCGGGGACTGCACAGATCTAGACTGTCGAGATTTTCCACGACGAAGTTCAGCTCTCGGTTAAATCGCCCGGCATGCTCCTGGAGATCAAAGGATTTGCGATCACTGCCTGAGGTGGAGGCGGAAGACCGCCCTAAGGACTGGCGAAATAAGGCTTCGATTTCCGGATTTAGCCGGAAGATTTTCAGAATTATGGATCGTCCCGGCTCGTCCAGACCTTTCCGGCAGGCATGAGACCAGGCTTGACGAACCAGATAGATTTCCTGGCCAGTCAGATGTAGTGGATCACGTCTTCTTCCAGACGCCGGATTGTTCGGACGTTTGCGGGAAGTCGAACGATCAGTTGCGCTGGCAGATGAATCAATGAGTGAAGAGTTTTGTGACGATTCATTCCCCATCGATGTTGAAAGTTTTGAATTTTTAAGGCTAGCATGAAAGCCTAAAATTTAAGACAGTTAAATTTATTAGTTACTATTTATTAGAAAAAGTTTTGAACGATTCAAGGTGAAATTTATTATCAATACAAGAGATTCAGAATTCCTTTTCTCCGAGTCGGAGAGTTTTCTGAAGCTCGTAGTAGGCGTCATTCACCCAAAATGGTTTTGTGACCATTAGCCACTATGCATGTCTGATGCAATGCAAAAAATTCTCTAAAGGAGCTACTTCTTAGGATACTTACAACAGTGTTTGAGAGGCGAAAAGCCAGAAAGATGCTTCCAAAAGCATAAATGCAGAGCTCAACGAGATCTTTCAAATGAATCATAACTGCAGCTGCTGCTCAATGTCAGAAATTGGCAAAAGCTACCGGGAATGGAAGTGTTGCATTTTTGAAACGGGATTGTGTAGGTCTCAGTTCGGTAAAGGCAGTTATTTTTGGAGAGTTTCAAACAATTTGGACTTGATTTGTGTTTTATGCTAACAATATATGTACCCAAAAGGAGTCACATCCTTAAGCGGCTTTGAGTTCCTAATTTATTGCAAGATTATTAACGTTGTTGTTGTTTGGTTAGGCTTGAGGTCTGGACGTTATTACGGAAGTACACTGTGAACTAACTAACTAAACTCAAGATTCATTAAACTGTTTGAATACTAATATACCCTAAATCCAAGCACCGGGAAAAAACCTACATAACTCTCCCCTGAGCTTCCTGAAAATAATTAACTTTGAAGAGACATTAAACTGTTTGCTCAAAAAGTCTGCCAAACAAACCCGAAATCCAGGAAAAACCTACACTGAGCAGACCGGAATTAACCTAACACATACAAAGATGGCCAGATAGAAAGCTGAAGATGGGTAACGACGCCTCTTGGCTGTGGTGTAGGAGTGATGGGATGGAAAGCCACTATTTGTAGCATATAATTTGATGTTAGGCAACATATAGCTAGAGTATTCCAATATTGCGGTACGTAACAGTTGGGAATACATAACTTTTATATATATCTGATGATATTTTGTTGTGAAGTATAAGTTAAATATGTAGCTAGAATACTCCAGTAACGTGTGTTAGGAATAACTTGTATATATATATATATATATATATATATATATATATATCTGATAATAATTTGTTGGTGAATAATTGCTTCAGTTGTGCTTCAGGGCGGAAAAGTCCGGATATTTGCTGATTTCAGAATTAGTTTCAAAACAGAGCAAATAAATGTCTATAGGTAGGAAAATAATTCTAATTCTAATTCTTCTTATTTTGTGCCTTCAGTTATATTTGGTTGCGCAAACTGCTTCCTTATCTGTTGTTATTGTGAGTTGCTTGTTGTGAGTCAAAACCTTAGTAAGTATATACTAAACGAATTAGATCTAATGACCAATGAGCAACTAACAGCTAGAAACCAAAACAATATAAAATGATAAATGAATAGAGATATGTGAGTAACATATAATAAGATTAAAGACTGAAAGATGCATACCACTTAGAGCCCGAAGAAATAGAATCTGTTAGAATTTATTGGTAATTGTGGATCACAAATAACTAGAGGATTACTTTGGTAAAAATAGGATAAACTTGGCAATCCCTATACACAACTTTTCAGCAAAATCGAAGTCAAAAAGGTTTTCAGTGCGATCTTTGCACAAATACTGCATTGGCTTAGTTTAAATGCTTATTCAGCGTGAAACATTTTTTCTAGGCAGTTTCGTATTTTCTGCACTTTTGGATCATTAAAACAGAAAATTCTCTTTCAAATGATGTGACTCCCGCAGTTGGATCATTAAGTTGGCTCGCGAAACGGTTTTGGGCGAACGACATATAAAAGCGGTGTTAGTGCAAAATTGACGGGTGGATCAATAAAAAGTATTGCTGGATCAGTCACCACAGCTCATGCTGCGGTTTTACAATTAGTTTTACAAATGGATCATTAAGTGGGGGTGTCAAGGAGACACACGTCCAGATATGTGTTAGAATGCATCCACGCTGAGCTTGAGTTAAATTGGCAAACTTCTGCTAAAGTTAGCATCAAGTAAACTATCCCCCAAATTGAGGTTCGAGCTGGAGGGGAGATTGTTTATTGATCTTATAATTTATAGGATTTTGTGTAGAATTCTTCAGTGTAGATTCTGCTTTTCTGCATAGCATCTTATTATACAACATGGAAATCATGACAGTTTGTTAAGGATGTTTTATTCATTGAAAAAAACATACGATACTCAGTTCCACTTACGCACACTGTACTCCGTTCTTTTTACGCGTGCTCCGTTCTTTTTGGTTTCATGGAGTCACCTTCTAATATGAGCTAAATGTTGAGAGTACTCGGTTTACAAAGATTATGTACGGATGTGCGTTAATGGAATTTTCACAGAATATTTACAGTGAATAAATGTTTTTGTTGCTGCTTTTAACTGTTAATACTTTTTCGTTTTGTTTGTTACGTGCGTAAGCATCAAGCTTCAACTCCAGCTGCTTGATTGCTAAGGAATTCGTTATGAACTGTGGATATGCTTCGCTGGACCGCTGTCGTCTGTAACAGTGGAGCTGACCTAAAACGTAAAACGGATATGGTGTATTAACTTTAAGCAAAAATCCTATAAGTGAACTTTTCAAAAATCATATATCAAAGCAGTGCTGCGTTACTATCTCGTAATGATCAAACCAACTCAAAGGTGGCATGGGACGGGTCTGTTTTCTGCAGAATCCCCAACATTCAAGATTATTAATTTATTCGTTGAAATATTTTAAAAATTAGTATATCTAGTTCTTTGTTTTATTATGTGTTCAGAATATTCAAGAATTAAATTGAATATTACGAATTCAATATTACGAAGTGAATGTTACGAATTGAATATTAAGACTGGTACGATTACAAAAGTTATCACTTTATCACAGTGGAACTATCGTAGAGGTGCTCTGAATTTTCCGGCTTTGGAGAGAGTGTATGGCTAAGAATTACGGTAGTGTCTGCTTAGTGCTTATTGGATATTTCCAGAAATATATTCTTGATCTTAGGAGCATTGCCATCCAAGAGTCCATAATGGATGCATTGTTACAGGGAGAAGGCTTTCATGCTGTTATCTGCTGCACTTCAGCACATGCTGTGCTGTGCACACTTCGGATTTGTCTTGCCAGCTGTCACACTCTTACACATTATGTAGGTTTAGGTACTAGTTCCAGTTTCCACACTAAAAAGAGTTACTCCTACAGTGTAGCTGTTTCCCGAAGAAACTTTGCCTTAGTCCTCTGTACCGAGAACCCGACATAGGTACTCACTTTATTGCTGGATGCAGCTGCGGTTGTGGTGACTCTCCGCCATTGTAGTCGCAGCTGCTGCGTCGACTGTTGTCAACGCTGTTGGTGACACTTCGAGTTCGGCATCGCTGAGCCTGGTTCCTCCGTTCGTTTTCATAGCCTTCTTTCATATTCTGTACCACAAATAGGGCCAGCTTTCCCCAGGCTCTCAGAGTAATTGGATTTCGTTGTCGTCGAAATCCCGATGCCCAGTTCAGTGACTGATTTACCATGGCATCGGCAAACATGTCCCAGTAGAATGTGCCCACAGACGCCTTAAACATTAAGAATATTGTGAGAATCTGTTGTGTAAAAGTGAACAAGTTTGAACATAAAAGGGGACAACATTCCGCCTTAGATCCATTTGGATATCAAATCAAGATTCCAGATTCCCATTTCTCAAAAAGAATTCAACAAAAGTTTGTTGGATGGAATGGGAGATTTCGCAGACTATAGGTATTCTATTTTAAACCAAGACAATTTAGATTGGTTTTCAGAACAGCTGAAAATACTCTCCTCTCCTCAAGAATTGCTTTAAAACACTGCTGGCCCTCTCAAACCATATTATTATCAACTATAGCTTTAGTTAAGTGTGCTATCGGCATAACGAAGCCACTTAAGAATAGGATACCAAAATTAGCTTTCAGATCAGATTAAGTTTGCAAACGTTATCTCAACTCTGTAGCTAGAGAGTGCGAAAGCTTAGCACATACTTCGAATTTTGGAACGGGCCGGGCCGGGCCGAAACATTTTGCCAGCGGACCGGGCCGGGCCTGGCCGACAAAATACGGCCCGTGCTCATCTCTACAGTCCATACTAACCTTAAACGGTAGTTTGGCATGGTGACGGCCCAGCGCCTGAAGTCTAGGCTGCACCTTATCCAACTGGTGCAGATTCTCCACCACCGAGTTCAGCTGTTTTGTGAACCGGTCTGAGTGAACATGGAGATCAAAGTGGCGCCTTTGAGATCTGGACTGCCTTGAGATCTCATCTGCCACAGAATTGAACAGAAATTCGATCTCCGGACGTCGACTGAAAATTTCTAACAGAATGGATCGACCAGGCTCGTCTAGTCCCTTCCTTCGGGCATGGGACCAGGCCTGCCTAATTAGGTGTATTTCTTGATCAGTTAGTATCAAGTAATTTGTTGATATCTGGTACGATCGAGATCGTTTCGTTTTCGGAACTCCATGTGGGTGAGATAAATCGTTTCCCATATGGAAATTTTCTGAAAACAGAAATTGCATGACAGAAATTCAGGTTACCTTTTTGTTACTTAACGCTAGTTTGGCGCTTAACCCTAACCTGTTTGATGCTATCGCGTTTCCTGTAATTTACTTGGTAGAGCGTTCGTAAAGGTGAAGGTTGCGAATTTAAACGGTCACACATGTCGATTTAATGACTTCATGTTTTCCAAATTTTTTGGTCAAAGTTTAGTAGAATTTCAACCAAGAATGCCATCTCTGTTAGTTACCTGTTATAGATAAAGTTAGATCAAGCTTTGTTCAAGAGGGGCGAGTAATTAGACGCAAAAGAAAGCGCTCGTCAGTGAATCTAGCAGCAAATTGACTTGAAAGGCAACTCGTGCCCGAAAACGCCTTATCTTCCCTGGCTTTAGGGAGACAAAGCCGTAAGCCCTAACATATTGAGTCTGACTGTTAATACATTCACTAGTGTCATAAGAATAAATGGCATTTTGCTCATCCCTAAGATTTGGTTTGATTAGACGTTTTTCCCCCGGCTGTATCTGTCGGGTCATGAGGCGCGGAGAAATGCTTAATTTAGCAGTATAGTGAAACATATTAGTTTAATAATACGATTATGATAACATGACTGATTATTATGTGTAAAATAACGGAGTAAGCCTTTGCGTGCGTGTTAACCAATATCGTAAAATCAAATATATACCGAATATATAAATTTTGTTTGTAAGCAAAGCAGCGTATCACTTTTCAGAGTTTTGACTCAAATGAATCTATTTGTTGTGACACATTTCGTTTCCTTCAAGGCATGGTTGATTGGCAAAGCAACAAGGAAGTACATGTCATAGGGAATATAAACGTTGGAGGCCCTAGACGAGAGGAACTACTACTAAATATTTAAGAAACATTATAAAGAAGAATAAATAGATGATGAAAAATCTAGGCTTAAGCTCTGTTTAATTTCTAATTATTTTATTTATTTTATTTTATTATTTAACTAAAAGCTATTTTATGATCTGAACATTTGAGTGATCTGACAGACAGTGAGTGTTGTTATGGCAGGCTCAACTGGATATAATGATGATTTTTGAGCATCCATTTTTGTTTTTTTGCCTTTCAGGTTTGCCCACAAAAGTCTCATGTGTTATTCATTTAGAACCCTATATTTAGTAGTCTCCTTATTTGTTGGAAATGCTAATATTATAGGAAAGCTTTACCATACCAGATTCGCCAATATGGATGGATTCCAGCACTGAGGCAGAATGCAAAGCATTGGAAACTTCTGTTGGAGGACCTGAGGTAAAGGATCTAATCCCAAGGTTGGTGAGACCAAAATTTCACCGAGACCACTGAGAACCAGAACGACCCACACCATGGTACCTAGACCGAGACTCCCATACGACCGAGATCGAGACAGGTCAAATTTTTTAAAAAGTCATTAATTCTATTTATCAAAAATGTAAAAAATGTAGGTGGCCATTGGCAAGTTTCAGTTAAATTAAGTTTCTGTTCAATCAAACGACAGTTTTGGGTTTACATGTTAATGTTACATTCGTTATGACATTGTGTATGCTAGATACTACGTATCTCAGTGACTTTCTGTAAATTTTAGCTAGGACTGCGTGTTTATATAGAAGTAGCTCTCGCCTTGTTTTAGGAACTGGCAAGAATAACAGGATCTCGTGGTTATCATAGATTCACCGGTAATCAGATTGCTAAAATCTACAACACTAATCCCGATGCTTACGGAAACACCGAAGTAGGATTCTACTTATCTTGTCGATAGCTGACTTTACTAATTACTGCACATAATTAAATTTTTATTGTGTCCGTTGACTAATTAGCGTCACAAGGTCTTCTGAGTTAAGCTAATTATATTTTCATTTGTATCTAGCTTTACATAATGTGAGGAAAATTGTCTGCTTGCCGAGGCTTAGCCTGAATTTTTGTGGGGTTAGATTTTAATAAAGGGGATATTTATCACCAGATTGATCCGGAACTGAACTGTTGTCGTGACTCACTATTGTGAAAATGTTCTACAAGATACTGTTTAAAATTACTTGCCTGAATGGTCGACCCCTACGCCACAGTTGTGGTCATCATTTTGGGTAATGCTCCTGACTCAAAGGCTGTAAAATGAGATCGATTTTTTTCTGGACGGGGGATGAGTCGACGACCGAAGGCTGGGGACTGTCAAAAATCCGCAATTTTTCTTTATTGCTTGAAATTTAGTGAAAGGTTAAGAGGGGCGAACGATCCAGCGGTTATGGAAAGGTTGGTCGCCTTGCATTTCCATTGTGGTGTTGCTTTGTATAGGAAATTTCCTATAGTTTGAATTCGGGTATACCTTCCCTTTTCACTTTTTTCGCTGTTACTTAAGCCTTAATTAGATTTCGTCAGTAAAAGTGGAATTAACTTCTTAAAAGCTTATGCTAACATTTGAAGTGAATATTACGTCAATTGCTATGATCGCACTTGCACTACCTTCTTTGAAGTACGCCGTATATATATATATATATATATATATATATATATATATATATATATATATATATATATATATATATATATATATATATATATATATATATATATATATATATATATATATATATATATATATATATATATATATATATATATATATATATAGGCAACAGAATTGTACTAGAAGCTGTTAAATCAGTAATTTATTTAGAGGATTTCTTTGGTCAGCAGTTTCGTTTGCAGTCTATTTCTGGGCAAATTCTCCGAGATCGATTGGTCGGATGGGTCAGGCATGAATCTGTTGGATATTCGAAGCCGCGAGTGGAATAATGAATGTCTCAAGGTTGGTTCAGGTTTTAGTTAAGTAGTTGTGATATAGCGGTTCTTCGCCTTGTTGTAGCAACATTGATGAAACATGAAGCTACTGCACAGATTATAACCTTTTTGATGTTTTTCACTGATGCTACAGTGCTATTGTGAGGCTTACGCCCGGTTCATACTTGTCTCTAGATCTCTGTCTCTATGTCTCTGTCTCTTAACGGTTCATACCGGTCTCTGTCCTTTTGTCCTTTTGTCTCTAAGCTGTCCTTAAGAGTCTCTAAGCGAAGTTGAACAATGCTCAGCATTCTGCCTGTCCTTAAGAGACAGCCAATCAGAATAACGAATGATACCACGTGAAAAGTCTCTGTTACTTGAATACTTTAAAGTTGCTGCATCTATATCCAATTTAAAAATAAGTTTGCCACATAATATAACGTTAGCTGTTAACAAGACAATAAAAATGATATTGTATTGTTTCCAATTTAAAATATTCAGTTCGTTTTTAACTACACCAAGTGACCAATGAAATTTGAATTTGTTGAAACGTGACCGAGTCTCTGTCCTTTTGTCCCTTTAAGTATGGACGTCTTGTCTCTATCAGTGTAGAGACAAAAGGACAGAGACATAGAGACAGAGACTCAGAGACAGAGACATAGAGGCAAGTATGAACCGGGCTTTATGATGTCAGGTTAGTGTGTGTAAGCTACTTGTTAGGGCGTAACCTCTTAACCTATACCTGTAAGGTTAGGTGTTGATGCAGGTTTAGCCAGTAGCAGTCTGTGATTTGCTTTTACTATCATTTGTTTAGGCATGTGCTCCTGATCTTGCAGCAAAGCTGGGAACTCCTGTGAGCAGTAATACAGTGCAGGTAAGGGTACCATGTAGACATTTTGATTCCTTTTTAGCGTTCGTCTTGAGTTAGCTATAGCTACCGGGAGTTTGTCTAATACTTCAAAGCACTTGTTACCTGGTATTTTCTGTTTCCAGGGAAATATTTCTAAGTATTTCATTGATCGTTTTGGATTCAGCAGTGACTGCAAAATTGTCAGTTTTACTGGAGATAATCCAGGTAAAATACTTCTTAATTTAATAGTTCTCGGTATTTCTTGAGTAAATTCAGCATTACATATCAGGATTAGTAATAGAGTAGTATTAGTAATAGATACGAGTATGAAACTCTTGACACTATTATGTACTGAGCTAGTTTTGCTCGATGCGTTAACTCTGGACCTCCCCACTTTGCACTAATTACACGCTTTCATATAAATTCGTGTTTGGTCGCTGATTCGCTAATTAGCCTCAGGCTTACGGTAGGTAGTTTATTAGTTATTTGTATTAGTTATAACTTTGATTAGGTTGATTTGCAATGATATAAACTAAATCGACAACATTGTAGCCTTTTTCTGCTCTTTTCAGTGATATAAAAATTGTTGTATAAAGCAAAAATTCGAAGGTATGTAATCTACAACAATTCTTATATCATCGGAAAGAGCAGGAAAAATGCTACAAAGTTGTCGAATTAGTTGTTACTTGCGTTAAGCTAATTAAACTTATATAAACTAATAAAAATGCCTATTAAACTTCCTACTATAAGCCTGAGGCTAATTAGCGAACCAGCGAGAAGACACGCGTTTATATGAATTCGTGTTATTAGTAAAATGTGGGACTCCCCCCTCCCCCGAAGTTACGGGAGGGGGGTGGTCCCGAGTTAGCACACCGAGCATATCTAGCATGATTTGTACTTGCTAAGTGTAAGAGTTTCTTACTCTTACATTATGTACTCTTGATACTATCATTACTTCACTCAGTTTCCTCTGTAAGTCCTAATTGTTATTGCTAACGATACTGACATTTCTCCCGCATTTATCGTACTTATCGAGCACCTATTGTTTTTAGCCAGTTTTGCCTGCATTAACAGAAAAGCTGGTGATATTACGGTACGTTAGTGATTTATATAGCGTCTTAGTGTTTGTTGATACTTCAGGTAATTTAACAGGAGTAACAGAATTTTTCGAGAATACCATTTTGTAATAGCTGTCTCTCCTGACCTTCCATCATAATGAGAGGAAGGAAGCAGCAACCATTCACTGAAAAAGATCCTCTTCATTTTCTATCATCCCCATACCCTGCAGAAACATATGTGGGTGGGCATAACTAACATCAAGTGTGTATAATAGATAAGAGTACGAACTCTTAAGCTAACATGTAGAAATCATGCTAGGTATGCTCGGTTCATTACCTCGGGACCCTCCCCGTAACTTCCGGGGGTCCTTTCCGGTCCGCCCTTTCGGATCTTTCTAATGATGTAAAAATTGTTGCACAATGCAAAAATTCGTAGGAATGTAATCCGCAACAATTCTTATATCATAAGAAAGGGCAGAAAAATGCTACAGAGTTGTCGAATTAGTTTTTTAATTGCCTTAACCCAATTAAAATTATAATTAATTAATTAAAATAACTAATAGATTACCTACAGTAAGCCTTAGGCTAATGGACCAACGAGCGAGCAGACACACGCTTATATGAAAGCGTGTAATTAGTGCTAAGTGGGTCCCCCGCCCCCCCCCCCGGAAGTTACCGGGGGGGGGGGGGGGTCCCGAGTTAATACCTAGCATGATTTATACATGCTAGACATGCTAGCTTGAGAGTTTCATACTCTTATCTATTATACACTCTTGCTAACATAACATAATAACGTAGCACCTCAGAATTATGTAATGCTGGGATAAACAGGACAATCCTCGGGTTAAACGCTTCATAGATTTTGTTGATTCACGGAAGTAAATATTGCTCTATTTTGCACTTGCATCTTCAGCAAATACTGTTGTCAGCACATTCCGTCGTCTCAGAAGTGGAAGCACATGTACGGTGCTACAGTTTGCCTTGTTTAGGTTAGTCTTGGAACGAGCGATACTGTATTGGTGCAAATGGATCTACCCCCGTCCAAGCCATTCCTAAATGCTCATGTTCTTTGTAGCTCAACTCGACCCGACAACTATATCGGAATGCTTTGGTAGACTATAGCTTAAATTTTAATGGTTGTGTGATTGCGGAAGCCGTAAAAATTTTGAAAAGGGATTACTCGAGATTATTTTGGAGCATATATTTTTGGAAATTTTTGAACAGCCATAAAAAAGAATATCTAGGCTTACAGTGTTTATGCGCGTGGTGACTGTTTCTGTTTCAGTTACAAAAATGGTTCGCTTGTCCGGGAACGAATCCGTAAAGAAACTGGCTGCAAAACTTGGCCTGATTTCAGTCAACTTCTGGGCCAAACATGCCCCGGAAATGGGGGAAATATAGGTTCATAATTTTTATATTACCTTGAACCGTACGAAATCGGACAAGACCGGACAGAAAGTTCGGCGAAAGAAAGAGAAAACTTAAGTTTCTGCTTTAAATACTACTGTTGCATTTACGATCTTATGCACTTAAATCGAAACTAAGCTGCACCGAAAAGAAGCAAGCGGTGATCTGTGTAAGCAAGAAAGATTGCGTACAAAGCGAAATTTTTATTTTTATACACAGACATTTGAATGAAAATTTATATAACTTTTTCAGGATTCTATTTTGACCTGCCCGAAATTCTGCCAAATCTGCCTGCTCGTTGTGCTCGATTTAATTCCAAAGGAGAAAAAGTGAGTTTTGAAATTAGCAGGCATTATTTTAGAGCATTATGTACGTACTGTTTTTGTCAAACTCCTGGATCTTGGTTAAGCTGTAGTCTTGATATAGCTTGTGAGGCGGTGGCGACATTAATTCTGAAAGAATTTGAATTCCGAATCGAGGCTTAAATTTTGCAAGAAGCTGCCACTTCTGTGCATAAAACCTATAGGATTTGTGAAGGTAGTTGTTGTTGGTTAGTAATGCAAGCTACAGTCAGCTGAATTTGCACTGAAGTTCGCACTTTAAGTCGTGCAACAGCTGCAGGAGTAAAGACAGACTTTGTCTTCAATTTTTAATCCAAATATAAGATCAAACATTTTTTACACCCACCTCACCCCAGTCGGCGCTCCGGTTAGGGATAGTGCCAGCTCAGAACGTAATGCATTTTTGAGGGAAGGGGGATGCTGACACTGAATAATTGCCATAGCAATTACAAGGCTATCAGTACGTCCATTACGTCCACCGTAATGGAGGTGCTGTGGTAGCTCCACCAAGCAGGCGGCCACCCCTTGACAATCTCGGTAAATTGCCCAGGAGGGATATTTGAAATACGGTGCTGCTTATTTTTGTTCAAGCTATAGACTTGACATGATCCTCCACTTGTAGCGCAGTAAGAAACCACTGCGCTACGGGAGGTTCGATCAAACATTTAGCCGACAAGACTCAAGATAGACAAGAACGCTTTTCGGCTATGCGGATAACTTACCGTATTCTCGCGCTTAAGAGAACATGTTCTCTTAAGTGAAATACGAGCAAAATCAAAAAAATTTCTGATTTCACTTAAGGTGGTGATTCCTTTTGCGCACATATTGTTATTTGGCGGCGTAAATCAAGATGAAATTTGATGAAACTTTCCGAAATAAGTTCTTTTAGCGTTCTAACACCCTCCGCGCAATCCCGATTCAAAAATTCGAGATTTCCGGTCAGAGTGGTTTTTCCCAATTTTTGAACGTTTGGCAGCTGCTATACAGTTACGACTATGTTCATTCGAAAGATCTCATTGAGCTTCACATTTTTGCTTTTTAAAGCAAGTTTCTAGCTTTTCTCTACCGTGAGATATAGCCGATTTTCTTGTTTTGGCGTCGAAAACTTGTCATTTTTGCAGAAATCAAATAATCCAACATTTCTTGAACTACGCAAGGCGTAAAATCAAACTAAGGGCGTCGATCTGAAGGTCTCACAAGGACAAATTATCCGATGCATGATCGTCTTCCAACTGCTATCCTGTAGGCTGCTATCATAAAAAATGTAGTTTTTGCAAAAACACGACCAATTTTCTTCCAAAGATTGTGGAGCATTGACCATGCAAGCTGGAGGGCTGCTGCTGAACAAATGTGTTCTGCACAAATATACCCAGGGACGATTTTTAGTTGCCCCGATTGCTGCTTTCTAGCTATAGTAATCGCTTGACAAATTTGGAAAAAGTAGGCAAAATACAGGTTACGCACACATTTCAGCTTATTTCTCTATAACGAAGAGCGATTTCACAATAAATAAAAAATCGTCCCCAGCTATTTGATGAAGGTATCGAATGATATAAGCGATGTCTCGCGAAAAAATTTACTTGATTCTGCAAAAATTCTGGAAAATTATACTTCTTCTAAAATGTGTTAAAAATATTTTAGAAAAGCAACATTAGTTTCGTGTGATGCATTAAAAAGATAAAATATCAAGCTACATTTTGATATGAAAATGGCTTCTTAACTCCAGGGCCTTTTCGCGAACGGGTAGAGTAGATTAGAGTAGAGTAGAGTTAAAATTAACTCTTTTAACTCTTTTCGCGAATGCATAGAGTTAAATTTAACTCTGCCTGTTTTTAACTCTTTTAACTCTGCAGGGTTAAAAAGCAAGGAGTTAAACGGGTTAAAACTGGCAGAGTTAAAATTAACTCTGTGCATTCGCGAAAAGAGTTAAAAGAGTTAAAACTGGCAGAGTTAAAATTAACCCTGCGCATTCATGAAAAGAGTTAAAAGGGTTAAGTGATTCCTACTGGAGACATCAACTTTGGACGGTTATTATCAATCATTACGTGGAGTTAAGCAACCATCTTTGTATCAAAATGTTTCCCAATAGTTTTTCTTTTCAATTATTTGGATATATACTATAATTTTGGCTTTCCAGTAGTATTTCACTGAATTACAACAGTCCAATTTTTCTTCTTTTTGGAAATTGAAGTAGAATCTTTTTAGTACGACGGCTATTATAATTCAATACATTATTTATTTTTATGTACTCTTGTCCTATAGGATAGTAATTGGTAAATAACCATGTCTCACTTCTCACAGACTTGCCCGCTATCTGTCCTTAAAGCTGGGCCTTTTCGCTTCATCTTGGGTGTACATTGCTGAAGTATGACCGGTGTACCTGATTCACTCTGGAAACCGAAAATTTTTTGTCGCCGATTTTGCTGAAAGCATACAGGGGTTTTCTGGGTCGCTGAGCACGAATTTGAAGGCCGTTTTCCGATTCAGCTTTTTGTTAGCTCAGTATAGGCTTACAACTTAAGCTTACATGTTTAGCTTACCCAACGAATCGAAAAACGGACTTCAAGTTCGTGTTCAGCGACCCCAGAAAACCCCTGTATGCGACTAGTTTTAAGCAAAATTGGCGACAAAAAAATTTCGGTATCCCTTGGTCGCCCCCTGCGAATCGAAAAAGTCGATACTAGTGAAATAGAATAATTTTTTGATATTTGAACTCAGCGTGGTTGAAAACCTACCCATACCAAATTTCAGCTCAATTAGTCATGTTTTAAAAATTTTGAGTGGTGGGGGGCTAATCTGGAAAAGACCCGAGACAGAGCCCAACCCGCTGTACATATTTTCAGTAAAATAAGTTTCTCTTGGTTCTCCCAAGAACATAATTACCAAATAATACTAAAACAAACAGATGAAGCAAAATAAAATCGAAAATATTAAAATTCAGCAGAGATTTCAAATTTGACTACAAATGGTTGCCCTTAAATTCACAGTTGGGATAACAATTGATCATGTACTGTCATTCTTGAGCCTTACCAGTTCCAGCAAAGTTCGCGTAACATATGTCTAGATGTCCTTCCATAAAGTCTAAAGGTTCAATTTTTTAAAGTTTACAGTAATTTTCATAGCAAAATTGGTGCTTTAACCCATTTTTTAGAGAAAACTGAGCTTTCGGTTAGTTGTAGTGTCCCGTTGATTCGGCTTTCATGTTGCCAGCTCTCATACACACTTCTTCAAATTTGCATTCATAAAGTGGAGTTAAATAACTTGCAAAAGTAATTTAAAGCTTATTTATAATTATAATTAATTATTTTAATTTAATTATATAATTTTCTTTAATATTATTTCTAACAATGCAGCATGTTTAAAACATTTTGTTCCATCGATTTTTATCTTATTAAGTAGAATAAAATTCGTTGCTTAAGCGTAAACAATTCAGCTGAATATTGGCAAATGCTTAAGTAATTTTGAAGTGTTATGAACCATCCAATGAAATTAAGTGTTGTGCTTTCATTGGTTGGATTATCTTGTCATATTGAAAGCTTTATTGCGCGCGCAAAACCTGGCAATAACAATGTAAATGATAGAAGATTTTAACTCGTTTAACCCGCGTGCTGAGACGCGGGTTAAAATTCAATGTAAAATGTCGTCAGCGAGTTAAACGAGTTAAATTTAACCCATTCATGAAAAGGGTAGAGTTAAATTTAACTCTGCATGTTTTTAACTCCACGTGTCATTCACGAAAAGAGTAGAGTTAAAAGAGTTAATTTTTAACTCTTTTCGCGAATGGCCGAAGGGTTAAAAATTTTAACTCTGCTTAATTCGGCGAGTTAATTTTAACTCGTTTAACCCATTCGCGAAAAGGCCCCAAGTATTGAATGAGTAATGGTGCAAAGGTTATGTGACCAAAGGGAATCACCACCTTAAGAGAACATGTTCCCTTAAGTGAATGTCCAGTATCACTAAAAAGCAATCATCGGCTTTACTTATTTATTTTGTATAATTGCTGTGGTCATGTTTATGGTATAAATGACTCCTTTTTCTTGAAAACAACTGAAGACTCAACATTAGTGTGTCAAATCTTAGGAATTTTAACTCTCGCCGCAGCAGTTTCTCTATTTGTGGTTCTGTGTTTTTCCGATTTCACTTAAGGTGGTGATTCCTTTTGGAGACATCAACTTTGAACCATTCCTAGTAGTTAAGAAGCCATTTTTATATCGAAATGGAGCTTAATATTTTCTCTTTTTAATGAATACAGTGAACATAACTTTAGTTCTTGAAAATTATTTTACTGCATTTTCGAAGTAATTTAATTTTCCAGATTTTTTGCAGACTGAAGCAAATTTTTTTGTGAGGCGTCGTCCATATCATTCGATTCCACTATCAAATAGCTGGGACCCTTTTTTAATTATTATGAAACCGCTCTTCGTTATAAAGAAATTAACTAAAATGTATGCGCAACCTGGATCTTGCCTACTTTTCCCAACTTTGGCAAGCGAACACTTTAGTTCGAAAGCAGCAATCGGGGCAACTAAAAAAGGGTCCCTGGGTATTTTTGTTTAAAACACGTCTAGTAAGTGGCAACCCTCTAGCTTGCATAGTTAATGCTCCACAATCGCTGGAAAAAATTTTGTCATGTTTTTACAAAAACTACATTTTTTATGATAGCAGCCTACGGGATAGCATTTAGAAGATTACAATGCCATGAATAATCGGTCCCGACACCTTCAAATTGACACCCTTAGTTTAATTTTACGGCTTGCGTAGCTCAAGATATGGCGGATTATTTGATTTCTGCAAAAATGACAAGTTTTCAACGCCAAATTAAGAAAATCAGCTATATCTCACTATAGAGAAAACCTAGAAAGGTACTTCAAAAAGCAAAAATGTAGAGCTCAACAAGATCTTTCGAATGAATACAATCATAGCTATGCAGTTACTGTCTAATTGTCAAAAATCGACAAAAACAGCCCTGAGCGGAGACGTCGATGTTTTGAAGCGGGATTGCGCGCAGGGTGTTAGAATGCTAAAAGAACTTATTTTGGAAAGTTTTATCAAATTTCATCGTGATTTGAACCGTCAACCAATAATATGTGCCCAAAAGGAATCTCCACCTTAAGAGAACACAACACGTTCACTTAAGGGGGGGTCACTTTGGTCAAAAATCGATAGTCACGGATTTCGCTCATTTTCACACATAATATGCCCCCATATGTTCTTAAAAACAAGACCAAATATTAGTGTTCGAAATCAAACTGTGACAGAGTTATCCAGGTTCAAAGCTGTAAAACTTGAAAATTCTGGTGATGAGCCATGCAAGGTCAGGTGGAGACCGAACGAGATCGAGAATAGGATTGACCGATACACCAAATTAAAGCCTTTACTAAGGTAATATTTTACGCCAGACGTGGCTCAAGGCTAAGCTATCCAGGCGTTCACAATGCAAGCTTGAGTGCTGCACTGACCTAACTTTGGAGGACTGTCTAGTATAACTTTAACTAGTTTTATCTTGCACAGACAGCATTTTGGACCCATAGTTCTATGAGAAAAGTTGCTCCTCGTTCCATTAGCTATCGATTGATACCCTATTTGAAAAAATTTAAAAATTGGCATTTTCCACCTGTAAAGATCAAAGGTGCCGCCACAGCAGCCATGTTCAATATTGACGCATTTGTTTTGGCCACATTATGTGTCAGGCATGGATACATTAATCTGCCAAGTTTGGTGATTTTTTGTCACATAATGAGTGAGAGATTATCAAAAGAATGTGAAAATTATGAAAAATGGCCATTTTTACCAAAATTTGCTGTTTTTGTGGCAAGTTTTTTGAGCTTACTATAGTGGATAGAAACTTGCGAATACTTTCATAAGACGTATTTTTATGTGTAGAGTGCAGCTATCTATTGGCCATTTCTGTAGCTTTCGCCAATCGTTCAGGACAAGCAAAAGAGTACTGTAGGTCCTGTTTTTCATAGTCCAAAAACGCTGGATTTTCCAAAATTCTGACTTTAAAAATTCACCAAAAATCCGCCACTCAACAGAATTGCACCAAACTAGATAGCTGCACTCTACAATATGTCCTTGACATATGTGGAAAGTTTCAGCGCTGTATCTTTCATACAGCGAAAAATTTTTCTGCCACAAACTTTTTAACCTAACTTTTTCATTTTCCTATGTTTAACACATGTCAAGATCACCTTTGAAGGGCTGTACAGAACGACAGAAGCAATATTACGCAAAACGCACTTGTCTTGTTTTGAGGACCCATGGGGACTACAAAATATGTGAAAATGAGCAAAATTGGAGATGGTCGAAAAATCGGCGAAAAAGTGATCCCCCCCCCCTTAAGGTGGTGATTCCCTTTTGTCACATAAAGTTTGCACCATTATTACTCATTCATTACTTGGAGTTAAGAAGCCACTTTTATATCAAAATGTAGCTTGACATTTTCTCTTTTTAATGCATGCCATGAAACTAATGTTGCTTTTCTAAAATATTTTTAATACATTTTAGAACAAGTATAATCTTCCAGATTTTTTGCAGACTCAAGTAAATTTTTTCGAGAGACATCGGTTATATCATTGGATACCTTCCTCAAATAGCTGGGGACGATTTTTTATTTATTGTGAAATCGCTATTCGTTATAGAGAAATGAGCTGAAATGTGTGCGTAACCGGTATTTTGCCTACTTTTTCCAAATTTGTCAAGCGATTACTTTAGCTAGAAAGCAGCAATCGGGGCAACTAAAAAATCGTCCCTGTGTATATTTGTGCAGAACACATCTCTTAAGCAGCAGCCCTCCAGCTTGCATGGTGAATGGCTCCACAACCTTGGAAAAAATTGGTCGTGTTTTTGCGAAAACTACATTTTTTATGATAGCAGCCTACAGGATAGCAGTTGGCAGACGATCATGCGCCGGATAATTCGTCCCTATGAGACCTTCAGATCGACGCCTTTAGTTTGATTTTTCGGCTTGCGTAGTTCAAGAAATGTTGGATTATTTGATTTCTGCAAAAATGACCCGTTTTCGACGCCGAAACAAGAAAGTCGGCTATATCTAACGGTATAGAAAAGCTAGAAAGTTTCATTAAGAAGCAAAAATGTGAAGCTCAATGAGATCTTTCGAATGAATATAGTTATAACTGTATAGCTGCTCCCAAACGTTCAGAAATTGGTAAATACCACTCTGACCGGAAATCTCGAATTTTTGAATCGGGATTGCGCGAAGGGTGTTAGAATGCTAAAAGCACTTATTTCGGAAAGTTTCGTCAAATTTCATCTTGATTTACCCGCCAAATAACAATATGTGCCCAAAAGGAATCACCACCTTAAGAGAACATGTTCTCTTAAGGTGCTGGTATCGCTTTGTGTAAATATGACCCTATAGGCTTTAATTCTGTATGAAAGTGGATGAAACTTTCCAAATATACTATTTCGGTGCTCTTGAACATTCTGGGACCAGTCCCGCATTTTTACGTGCAAAGATAAGAAATTTTTGGTTTTTGCCATTATTCTCTCAGCACATAGTCGAGACACCAGATTGGTTGGTATGGCTGGAAAGAGGGCACCAAAATGAACATTTTTGCTTTTACAACTTTTGAGCTATCTCTAGTGGTTAAGTCAGTATAAGCAAAATACGATTTTTGGGGTCCAAAAATGGCTGTTTTCGAGAAAATCAGTTTTTTCAAAATTACTGCCAAATCATACGGACAATTTTGGTTTATTTATTCTCGATCGATACACAGTCTCATTGCACATTTTATCAATGCCTGTTAGCCGGAGTTTGTTGCTCTAAGCTAGAGATTTGGCCGAAAAACCATTTTGGCAAAACTGCGATTATTTTGTTTTGAACATCGATTTCTCAAAAACTACTCAATGGATTCGCGTGATTTTTGGCAGAATGAGAATTCGCACTATTGCGGAGGGACATTTTTCTTGGTTTGAGCTAAAACATCTCCAGTTGTGAGAAAACTCAATGCAAAGTTGCGAAATTTTGTGTCACCGCACATTTAATGGATTTTCTTAACCGTTAAGACCTGCTGAGCCAAATCCCAAAAAATGTCCCTCGGCCCACATGTCCTTTATAGGTCGGCGCAAGAAAAAATTTTGGCCGATTCCACAGTTTTGAGAAATCGATGTTCAAAAATTTTTGGTCTATATTCAACCTGTCAGATGTCAGTATGTCAGAAAATTTTCGCTATTTTTTGCGGATTTTTACTAGTTTCGTTCTGTCATGAGAATCTACAGATTATAAGCTTTAAAATGATGTATAAAGCTCTTTCCAACTCACAAAATTGCGAAAGTTAGGGCGTTTCAAAAACTACCCACAAAAGCACTGCACAAAACGATACCAGCACCTTAAGTGAGTGTTCCCTTAAGCGCGAGAATACGGTAATTTATTATTAGGGCTATTGAGTTCAAATGTGAGTCTATCGTAGCTCCTATGAAGTGATTTTTGATCTTTCTTTTTGTCATTATTCCCTTCGTTTTTTCTAAATGTCTACTACATTAACGCGCAAACTTAATGTGATGAATTTTTCTGGTGAAGATTTTAAAGCTTTGTTACATACCTATAGGTTAAAGAATTTCCAGAAGCCGTTGAAGCTCGTGCGGTTATTGAAGGACAGTGTTTGGCTAAGAGAGTTCACGCAGACAGTATGGGAATTAGGGAAGGTATGTTTTATAATAAAATTTTCCGTGTAATGAAAACAAACGCAATGGTTTTCGTGAAATTTGTCAACTTACAGAAAGCCTAAACAATTTCGAGCTGTTTGCTCGAGTCCTGATTTAGTTTATCGTAATCCCCCGCCCACAGCTTGTTTGATTGTGCTACTTTTTGCTGTTTGGACGTTGATTCGACTTGCTGCACTTACTTACAGGGCCCCGTTGCATAAAAACAATTTTCATAAGCAAATGACAATAGGCAATTTGGAGCAATAGGCAATAGGGCCTATTAGAATGCGTTGCATAAAACACTATTTGTCATAGGCTCATTTTTCATACCTATTGACAACCAAACCAATAGGTACCTATTAAAACAGTTCATTTTGCCGTCTATTCAATGTATAGTTGCGTTATACACTGATGCAGTAGGTCGTTAAACAGCAACTGCCATATGAAACGAAACATCAAGAAAATAATAACAGTAGCAAAGAAATATTAACAACAAGTTACCCCTTAAAAGGGGAATAATACCGCCGTAGAGTTTGGGATTTATGTGTTCAACGTTTTGTTTGTTTTCATCATACTGTTCTAGTGTACGGTGACATTAGCTTTTGACTAGTTTCAACTCCCCGACGGGAGTACTTTATTGCCATTTGCCACTGCCATTTGTGAAACTAAAATTATACCGCAAGAAGGATTCGACCTGTGTCCGGAACAGTGCCAAGCGGACACCCTAGCCACTACACTACTCTGACTATAGCGATTTTATCGAGTAAACTGCGAGCGAGAAAGTTATCATTTATGTATATATGTTTATTTTAAACAATTTATTTTATCTAAATTCTGAAGCAAAGCAAACACTAATGAAATAAATACAGTGCAAGCGCAAAATCAGTCTTAGCACACGAAAATTGTAACATCAGCTTTAGCGATTTATTGATCTGTTAAACCTCTGCCAATCAAGTGACAGACAAATAACGCCCGATTTTCGGTAATATGAGAAAAGGCAGAGAGTGATGGTGTGCAAAACAATTTACAGGGCGTTGAAAATTAACTAAATTGACTGTAATGATGCTCTAAAAATGGCAAAATCGTAGAAAAATTGTTGGGCAAAAAAACCTGCGTAACAGGGACATGTGTTGAAGATAGGACGGAAATCCTCCGCGCCAAGCAATTTACATGCAAAACATAGGAATTCAGACGGGTCAACCCATTACAAGTATACCGCCTCCGGCGGTATAAAAATAAGAGAAATAAGTCAGGTGTTTGCTTTGACGCGGGGTTTGTTTCAAGTGATCGCTGCTTGCTAAGAGGCTAAGGCTAAGCGCTGTTACTGTACAGTACTAACATATTATTATTACTGTTTCTGTTTTACTATTTTCTGCAACTTTATTGCTATGTTTTGTTTAGGTGGTAGAGTTATAGTGACTGGAGGTGCCTCCGCGAACGCTGACATTCTACAGGTTCGACTGCTGACATTATGCTCTTTCTTGGAAGTTGGTTTTCGCAAAAATGGAAATGTATTAAATCTTTGGTTATGATAAAGATAAGGTGAAAATTTGGTTAAAGGTGTACCAGTGACAAATATTATTTGTTGAGATACGAATTTTCTTATTTTTGTATTTGATTTTGGAATATTTAGGTTCTCGCCGACGTATTTAGCCGTGACGTCTATGTTTTGGACATTTCCAATTCTGCTGCGCTTGGGGCTGCATTCTTGGCAAAATATGGTAAAAAGTCTTGTATTGATTTTTACAGAGTACAACGTAGCAACTTGTTGACAGATTACTAAGTGCTCCATTGTAGTTGTGTCAAGTAGTAACTACCTTGAAGTTACCTAGATCATGTTCGTATTAATGGTCATACCGCAGATTCCTGTTTTTATAATTACGAATTCCATTCATATCGATATTAATTTCGTTTCGATCCTCGTTACGTTTAGTACGTACGAAAAGGAATCAGTTAACGTGTCGACAATTTTTTGTTTATACCTTAATGCTTTGAAGGTTAATGTTACATAAATATAACGAATTCTCCGCCAGTCGGATTGGTTTGAAGCTAATAGGTGACTTTTAATTCAGCTCCATATTTCTGTTTTGGCTGCCCCTCCAAGATATATTGAAAGAGTGACAGCTGTGAGGGGAAAGTTTCTGCAAAATTGAAAACTCTCTTCAATATTGCAGCGTGCAATTGAGCCCAGCTTCTTCTGCAATTCTTTGTTTGCAGTTTGCAGTCTTGCAATTTCTGCAGCGCACTTTTTGTTGACTCCTCCTCTTGCCTGGCTTGCATCAGCTTGCGTTAAATCGACTGCTTTTCTGGATTTGGATAAGGCTAGTATAAACAGATGTCTTTTAGGGTTTAGGATTAAAAAGTAGCGAAACCTTCCTTTTCTCCCGACGATTCAGAATAGTTAGGTGTCAAAGCTTTTTCGAAAAAGCCTTTTTTAAAAGGTACCTAAGCGGATTAAATTATCACGAGGGTCCAGCAAAGAATTGTCATTATCGGTGTCACGGTGAAATTTTTCCTTTTAGAAATTTTTTCCTTCGAAAAAATTTCACCGGTTAAATATTTCCCCTAGGAAAATATCACCGGTGAAAATATTCCGGGAGGGGGGGGACAGATTTCACCGGTGATATTTTTGTGGGGTAGGAGGGTGGGGAATTTCTAGGGAGAAAAATTTCACCGTGATATCGGCACTCGAAGTTCAGATTTAAATTGTCAATTACGGTTACGCATAAGCTGATATACCATATCTTTTTTTTATTGTTGCTCTATGCCTATGTCTTTCTGTATCTCACTGACAAGATGTTCTAGTATACCGTTCGTACAACATTCGTACAGCTCCCGTCACGACATTATGCATTCAAAACTGTAAAAATTTGGCTAAGTGAGAATGGAAGCACACCCAGTTCTTTGTCGTCTGCAGATGCGAAGCCTTTAACATCTGTTCGTCACCCTTGCACAAACTGCTTCTACAATTGTTAGAAGGTAGGAGGGACCCTACTCCTTGGGTTCGAAAATTGACAGAATCGGTGATCATACCTTCTCCAGAACGATATATACATAACATGTAAAGCCTTCAGGGAGGGCTAATAAGCTTACTTTGCCACCCGTAATCTCCTTTACAGCACTAGTTTTTTTAAACAGTAGTGTCAGTGTGTATGTATCTTAAGGGGGGGTCCGTTTTTGGTCAATTTTTCGACCATCTCCGATTTCGCTCATTTTCACATATAATGATCTTTGAGTGGGGTATTTTAACGAGTTTTCAAATTAAACTTGTATCTCTTACGGTTGTTGAGTTATTTCACCTCAAAGTCGAGGTCCGCATGTGTTAAACATAGGAAACAAAAAAGTGGTGATTTTATTCTTGCGCCAAAAAAATCTCTCGACGAACAGTTGTAATCCTGCATAATTTTATATTTATAATGTAGCTATAATCATAAATTGCGGTACGCTGGAAGTAGAATTTTGATTTAGGCCCCTAAAATTTTTAAAAAATTTCTTATTTATTGAAAACATTGGAAAATCGTCAAAATTCAACGTTCTTGCAGCTGAAAAGTGGGGTCTTCGGAAAGAATTGCAAATAACTCTAATTCAGAGGCCTAAATAAAATTCTAACTCCAGGGTTCCGTAGTACTTGAATTGGCGGTTCCACTGATGCCAATGCTTCCACTGTATGTTATAGCGCGGCTGACTAACAAACTATACTCAAAGTATAAACATATATATATATATATATATATACATATATATATATATATATATATATATATATATATATATATATACATATATATATATATATATATATCAGAGGATAAGATCTTGAAGACTTGTCTGGCATGGTTGGTAAGAGAGAAACACAACCAGTCTCTTGTCTTGGCATCGTCCCAGTTGTTGAGTCGCTGGCATATCTCAAACTCATCGATCCTTTGTTTAAAGGATTTAGATTTAAAGAAATATATGATCTGGAAAGTATATAAAAAAAAAAAAAGGAGATATAAACTGGGCAAAAAAAAAGGGGGGGGGGAGGGGAGTTAAATTTAATAAAAAAAAAAACGAACGTGAACGAACAAGTTAAATAAAATACAAGGTTATTTGAAGGAAAAAAAAAAAGAAATAAAAATATATATTTTTAGGTGGGGAGAAAAACGCTTGTCTTTTTTTTTTTTTATTTATAAATTTACTTTCACGCTGGCAAGGGGGTGGAGGTGAAAATAGAATAACAACACTACCAACTCATTAATAGATTTTTAAATAACCATCAAAATAACAATATTAAACATAATTCCCATTAAATCAAAATAAGGACACCCCCCTCTTCCATTATTTAATTTTTCCCAAACCAAAAAAAGCAATATGGGTTATCGCAAGCCGCGCGCCTACATGTAAATTATCTATATTTTAGTTAAAATACTGAGTAGTATGTGTGAAAGGTCAACAATATCCAGCTTATCAACAAATAAGGTATTCTCTAGGGGATTATTGATAATAATAGCATAATCGACACCTGCGACTCTCAATTAGAAGAGACAAAAATACAAATACTTTTAATGCCTTTACCTTATAACTAAACATCATAAACATAATATAAATACAATATTTAGATTAAATTATAATAGATAATACTAAATTCATAATATAATAAAAGATGGTAGAGGGGTGGGAATACATACAAAACTACACTAGTTGGATGTTGATATTGGCTGCTGATTTTTATACTCCTTGCTCAATTAAACATTAATTAGATTAAATGGGCAACGGAGCCAGCGACTTTATATACAACTAGAGTGTACTAACATATGATAAACACGAGACCCGCATAATAGTTTTTATTTTATTTTAATTCGATTCATACACAATGAAAGAAACACCAAAAAAAAACACAGAAGAAAAGAAAAAAAGCAGTACGAAAGGGAAAGAGGGGTGAATGGGAGGGTTTGATAAAGAATCAGTCCGTACAAATATCTAACTTCAAAAAAAAATAAGAGGAAAAGAAATGAAAAAGGTAAGAGAAAAGAGACAAATAAATAGAAAAAAATAAAATAAAAAATAAAAAATAAAAATAAATGTTTTTATTAGTATTGAGGGGGCGAGGGAAGGGGAGAAATAAGTAGGGCGGAATAGATGGGGCATGTTTTTTTTTTTTTTTGTGTGCATGATATATTTGGGAGGATGGGAGGGAGTGGAGGAGGAGGGGGTTGTTGGTGTGTGTATTATGGATGTTTTTCTTGTTTTTTCGTTTGCACTGGGGCTATTTTATTTTTATTTTTTAAATTATTTTTTTATTTTTATTTTTTTTTTTTTAGTCCCATCATAGCGAGAAGTCTGTGGCCCCAAAACCATTTGGAACCCATTACCATTGTTAACATCTGCCATGACGAAAAAAAGAAGTTTGCGCTGCCACCAAATTATAGCGCGGTTGACTAACAAACTATACTCAAAGTATAAACATATATATATATATATATATATACATATATATATATATATATATATATATATATATATATATATATATATATATATATATATATAAAATATATCAGAGGATAAGATCAAAGTTGGATAAAGATATTTTTAAAGAGTTTTTAAATTCAGTTTCTACATATGTTTTTCCAGTTTCGAGATTTTTTGGCGCAAAAATGGGCATTTTTAGCAAAATTTTTTAAATTTCGGTTTTTTCGAAGACTTTGCTAAATACCGACAACAGTATGGTTCTAAACTGCTAATTTTCTATTACAACTTGCGTGTTCATGTCTTCGGATCTATTTGCAGCATGAATTATGCTGATAGCTGCGTCCGGTACTTCTCAGCGTGCCAAACGGGACCCTCTAACCCCGAATTTCACAAAACAGCGATTTCTAAATTTTTCAAAATATGGCATATTATACATCAGTCGAAAGCTCTCATTGCAGGCATGAATTCTTCTCATAGAACTGTGAGACGGAAATGCTTCTGTTTTAAGTTAACAGCTGCTAAATGTTTGATTACATCAGGAGGAGCAAGGGCCTTGTTTCTAAGAGAAATTCTTTAGATAAGCTTCTGATCAAGCCCATCCGGCTGGAAACTGTACGAAAACGCTTTTCTTAATAGTTTTTAAAGGTGTATAACAAAAAAAGCTAAAAACATAGAGTTGATTTGCGAAAATTTGCCTCAGTTGGCTGCAGCACCCTTGTGTTCGCTCATATTCAAATTGCATACAGTTGATGGCTCATAACTTACGGAGAACTGAACAAAACAACTCAAAATTTAAACTTGATATGCACGACATATGTGGCTAACTTATGTGTGAAAACGAGCGAAATCCGTCCCCTAAAAATTTTTTTATGATGGACCCCCCCCTTAAGCAATCTTCATGTAATGATTAGGCTAAAACAGGAATTTTGGCAGTTGTGTGCAGTTTCATGTTACAAAATGTAGAAAACATTAATTTTAGTGGCCTGACTAAGTTCCACTTAAAAACCAGTGAAAAATCGAAATAGGATTTAAATTTATGTTTACAGAAAATGCAGGAGCACTACAACTCAGTGGATATCTTGACCTCCATATTCAACTATTTAGACTTGTCTGAGTGTATTCGCTGTCAGCGAGTGTCGCATAGCTGGCTGATAGCTAGTCAGATTTCGCTGAGCCGAATACATGAAATTTGTCTGCACGATTTGCTTTATCGCGATTATTCGCCAAATTTGCCCGAATTGTTGTCTCGCCGCGATGAACGATTGGAAGCAATTCTTAAACATTTGGGTCCTCATTTGCGAATTCTGAGATTGGCGAGAGTCAACGCCTACCGAACCGTTCGTGGCTTCACGGCGAAATTTGAGATCAGTTCGAGAGCTCTTTCTCTAATTGGAACATTGTGTCCCAGATTGCGAATTTTGGACCTTTCGCACCACTTTTTTCCCTGTGAACAAACGTTGTCAGCTTTGCAACTTCTACCACCATCTTTGGAAAGCTTGGTGCTGGAAAACTGTCGTCTAGACCTGATTTTGAACTCAAATTTTGCCGATTTATCCGCAGACCAATTTCCGGTCGATGCGATTTTATGGCAGATTTTTGGTAAACTTTCCGGTCTGAAATCGCTCAGCCTAAAAGCCAGCTGCTTTGGATTTTTTATGATCAGCCAGCGATCGCTTGAGGCACTTCCTGTCGCCATAAAATCTCTGGATCTTTCGGCAGGATTTATGGCGAAGATATCGGATCTAAATTTTGTTCAGCAATTGCCTAACCTTTGTGATTTGTTCCTGGAGCGGTCAACTATTTCCAATCAAGACCTGGAGATTTTGTGCAACTGTCGGCCAAATTTGCGAAAACTGGGTCTTGGATATTGTCATTCGGTTGATGATTTTAGTCCTTTGGCGAAGTTGCATTCCCTGGAGTGGCTCCATTTAGACGGAAATAGGAACAATTTCAAAGACCAATTTTTAGTTAAAATATGCCAAAATTGTCCAAAACTGTCTCGATTGTCACTAGAAAGCTGCCAGTCACTCACATCTACAGGTTTACAACAACTTTCTCTGCTGTCTCATTTGGAGTATCTCAGTTTAAGCAGTGTATTTGGTACAACGGATGCTTCACTTTCTGCTATCCTGAAAAACTGTCAACTTCTACGATCCCTAAGCTTGAAGTATTGCAGAAATTTGACCCTGGACAGTCTCTTGCAGCTGAGAACATTGGCGGGCTTAACTAATTTGCATATTAATGGTATTGCCTCGGTGGACGCTGGACTCATTGAACTGCTACGTCTGAGTTGCCCTCGACTAGCCACTGTGGAAGTGGACCAGTGTGGGACAGGAGTGCGTATTTTGCTTCTTCAGCGAAACTAGTTGGAGCTGCGACTGTCTCCAACTTTGTAGAAGTAGAAGTGGTGTAGAAATGTAGGTTTAGCATTAGTTTGCCTAGTTTGAAGTTTTAGCTGTGTGCCGTTTGTTTTCTGTTC
>JASAND010027947.1:0-35398 GCA_030248195.1 Trissonchulus latispiculum
AGTACTGGGGGCATTCCACCTTGTCGTATCCCGGCTGGTCCGTGGTTGCCCGTCGCCTGCGGTCGCCCCCAGGGAGGCCCGGTGGGCGGAAACCCCGGACCGGCATTTTGACTCCTTAGTTGTATTCCCGTCTTACTCCAGATTGACACAGTCTGCGGTTGATGATGACGTTCGAGCTCCAGCCAGGAAAACGGTTGCCGTGGACTCGTGTCTCCCTCTCTCAAAATTAATTCGGGCCTGGTATTTGCATTGTAGGACGTAGCGCCTAATATCTACTGTTTTGTTGGCCTGCGGGCCTGAACTTTTGGTTGTTACGTAGGTTGTGGTTTTGTTTTGTTTTCATTAGCTTCTGTTTGTTATTAATCTGTAGGATACTAATCCCTCCCCCCTGTCCTCCTTTGAGAGCTTCTCCTGTATCTATTGTTGTTTTGTATGGTTGTATTGTCCTTTGGTCCCGGTACTTGACGGGTGGCCCATGGTTCTAGTTCTTCCATCTGGTGTTGGGTCCTTTGATTGACGGTGATTTGGTGATACGGTTCCGGGTCTGGACGGGTCGCTTCTGCCGAGGGGCACCGGCCCGTATCCCTGGCGGCAGGTCCCCCGACGCTTGTCTGGTGTGGTTCCCTGCCCATGGCTTCTCTGTTTGGTCCTATCTTTCTGGTCTTGGACTCTAGAATTTGGAATGTTGGAATTTGAATTTTCAATATTAAGTCTATATATTTTGTGATGATGTAAATGTCTACCGGTAATGTCCCCATAGCCTCGCTAGTCCCCCTTCCCCCTTGTCCCTTTTGAGCTAACTTTGTTTGTTGTTTGTTTTCTACTGTTTCACTTATACCTGCCTTTTTACGATTTAGATTTACTCTTGGTGGGGGAGTTATTGGTCATTGTCGTGGGTTTCGTCCGGGGGTGTAATTTTCTTTAAATTTTCTTAAATTATTTTCCTATTTTCTTGTTTTCCTGAGACTTTCTGTATTTGGGGTGGGTGGCGCTCGCTAGCTCGGCATTGCCGTTCTATACTATGTAGTATTTTATTTTGTTCGTTTCGGGTACTTTTCTATTTTTCTAACTGGTGTTTGTTTCTCTCTTTTCTTTCTAATGTGGTGCGAGTTTACTTTTGTTTGAAAATTTTTCTGCATTTCATGACTGCCATTTTGATGCCTTATTACCTTGCCATGTCATTCTGTGCAGCTATTTTTGCAATATATATGCTTTATTTTGTATTTGCTTTAAAACGTGGCATTGTTTTGATTCAATCTTTGCGATTCGATTGGGGTTTCTGGGCCTCCGGAGTTGCTGGCAACCAACTCCGGAGCTGTCTTATACTGTGTTAGGTTGTCCTGAAGCTCTAATTTTCGTTTCTTCTTTCTCCCTTGAGTACTCCGGACCTGTATGGTTACTTTCTTTTTGATTTTCTTTCTAAAATCGTCAGCTTCGGTTGAAAATTTTACTCCGGCCTTGGTCCAGAATTTTTCATTTTTCATCCTACTCCGGAGTTTAATTTCTGCTGTTTGTCGGTAAAAGTCACTCCGGAGCTATTTTTTCTGCTTCTCTATGTTGTTTTCTATCTAAAAATGTTGCTCCGGTGGCCGGATGTGGCATCGGTTGTTTGTTTTGAGAGCTCCGGAGTACCTGTCTCTTTTGTTACCTGCGTCCTCGTCGTGGCTCTTTGTGTGTAGTCTGTGTAGTCCGTGTATATGTGTTGAGTTGTGTCCCGATATGTTTCGGAGTAGTTTTAGCGTGTCTCAGAGCGCCCGTGTGCAGTATGTTGGGGCCTGAGTAGTGTTCCCGAGTAGTCGACCTCGAGGGATACGCCAAAATTTTATCATTTCCGGTGATTCCTAAAACGCGTTTTATCTTTACTAGTAGGTAGGGTACGTAGGCTACTTTGATTTTATTACTAACCCTAGAGCCCTTGACCGCGGCGAGGTCACGCGTTTCAAAAGAGGGGGCATTCTGTGGATTATGTCAGACAGTTTGAGAGTTATTTTCATTTGAAATTGTAAAATGTACTGCTACTTCACGATAAATTCGTATTTTCGTCATTTTCACTCGAATTTCAAAAATGTACGGCTAAATTCATGAATGGTCAAACTAAATTATTACTTCTGTGTACAAGGCCGGACTAGATAATTCTCACTTTTGATTCAAAATCGGGCGCGCACTTCGGTTGGCTTGGTAGTCTTGACACAGGTGGGCGGCTCTCTTTCCAAATTCGTTACGCCTCATTAATTTCCGGAGTGTAGTCGCCTATTTTGTCCTCCCTTCGTCTGGGCGGGTAATCTCTTATTCAGGTTTGTTAAGTTTGTTTGTTGTATTTAAAAAGTTGTTCTGGTGCCTTTTTGTCATTGATCTTTTTGAAATTTACTGTTGAATTTTCATTTCTTGTAGTGTTTTGGTGTAATTTTGAGATCGGAAAGTAAACTCGTATTTTGGTAAAGTAAACTCGTATTTTTAGTAGATCGTCGCTTTCTTGCTGTGGGTTAGGGTAATCTGACGTTAGGTGTCTTGGCATGCTCACACTCAGAGAACCTTTGCAATCTTCGAAACTTCCAGAAATTCGCTTGTCGGTAGTCACGCTCTAAGAGCGTACTTTCTACAGGTTTATTTCTGTGATTAAAATTGTTTGTCCAGAGATTTACACAATCTTAATCTCTACAAGAAGTAATATTTAAGTGCCTTTTCTGAGCGCAGGAACTAGGGACAACAAAGATGATATCATGTCCAGTGTCGAATTCCACCGAGTGGGCACGTCGGTTGTTAAAGCGGTGACTGCAAATCCATCGGCTTTGACTTGCTTCTTTAGTGCAGGTTTTAAGCTAGAACTGTTGACCTCAAATACAAATCAAGATTGAAGATAAATAAGAGCGCAGAGTACACTTTTTGGTTTGATAAAAGACAATAAAAGACAATTGATAAAAGACATAATAGGCAATCAGTCACCTTGTTCACAATAGCCCTCGGTTAGCAATTGCACTCTTCAACAGCTTGACATCTGAAGGCAGTTGTTGATCATTTTTCCATTTGGGTTCGCAAAAATAGTCTGATTTCACCATCAAGTTGAGATCATGGCATGCACACCTGAAATGAAAAATAAAGCGGTGGTTCTTAAGTAGCAACAACATAGCCTTTAACTATGGGCCATTTCGCAAAAAGAGCTTAAACGGCTTAGCTTAAGGTGCTGGTATCCTTTTGTGCAGTGATTTTGTCGTGACCTTTCGAAACGCTATAACTTTCGCAATTTTGGGAGTAGGAAAAAGCTTTATACATCGTTTTAAAGCTTATAATCTGTACATTAACATGAGCTTAAGAAACTAGCCAAATTGGCAAAAAATAGCAAAAAATTGCCGACATGCTGACATCTGACAGACTGAATATAGACCAAAAATTTTTGAACATCGATTTCTCAAAACTGTAGAATCGGCCAAAATTTCTTCTTGTGCCATGATATGAAGGACATGTGGGCCGAGGGACATTTTTTTGGATTTGGCTCAGCAAGCCTCAATACTCCAGAAAATCCGGCAAATGCGCGATGACACGAAATTTCGCAACTTTCTATTCAGTTTTCTCACAACTGGAGCTGTTTTAGCTCAAACCAAGAAAAATGTCCCTCCGCCATAGGGCGAATTTTCATTCAGCCAAAAATCACGCGAATCCATTGGGTAGTTTTTGAGAAATCAATGTTCAAAACAAAATAATCGCGATTTTGCCAAAATGGTTTTTCGGCGAATTCTCTGGCTAAAAGCAACGAACTCCAGCTAATAGGTATTGATAAAATGCGCAATTGGACGGTGCATCGATTGAGTATAAATCAGCCAAAATTGTCTGTAAGATTTGGCAGTAATTTTGAAAAAACTGATTTCTTCAAAAATGGCCATTTTTTGACCCCAAAAGTAGTTTTTGGCTTATACTGCCTTAACCGCTAGAGGTAGCTCAAAAGTTGTAAAAGCAAAAATGTTCATTTTGGTGCCCTCTTTCCAACCATAACAACCAATCCGGTGTAGCGACTATGTACTGAGAGAATAAGGGCGAAAACCAAAACTTTCTTATCTTTGCACCTAAAAATCCGGGACTGGTCCCAGAATGTTAAAGAGCACGAAAATAATGTATTTGGAAAGTTTCAGCCACTTTCATGAAGAATTAAAGCTTGTAGGGTCGAATTTACACAAAGCGATACCAGCACCTTAAAGTAGCATTTATCTACGAAAAGGTACCTCGGATTAAACGGCTTAAATGGCTTAAATTTAAGCCGTTTAAGCCGACCTTTTTATAAATAACCATCGGCTTAAAGTTTAAGCCGATTCCTTTTCATAAAAAGCACATCGGCTTAAAAATGTAGCAGCTGAAAATTAAGCCGTTTAAGCCGACCCCTTTTTCGTAAATAGTTATAGTTTAAGCCGTTTAAGCAGGTGGCTTAAAATGCAGTGCAAACTGACTGTTTTTTAAGCCGCGTAAAATCACGCGCTTAAGGTGGTGGTATCCTTTTGTGCAGTGCTTTTGTGGTGATTTTTTTGAAACGCTATAACTTTCGCAATTTTGGGAGTTGCAAAGAGCTTCATACATCGTTTTAAAGCTTATTATCTGTACATTCACATGAGCTTACAGAACTGACAAAATTAGCAAAAAATAGCAGAAATTTTCTGACAAGCTGACATCTAACAGGATGAATATGGACCAAAAGTTTTTGAACATCGATTTCTCAAAACTGAAGAATCGGCCATAAGTTCTTTTTGTGCCACGATATGAAGGACATATGGGCCGAGGGACGTTTTTTTGGATTTGGCTCAGCAGGTCTTAACGATCGAGAAAATCGGCCAAATGCACAGTAACACGAAATTTCGCAACTTCGCATTGAGTTTTCTGGCTACTCAATATGTTTTAGCTTAAACCAAGAAAAACGTCCCTCCGCAGAAGTGCGAATTTCGATTCTGCCGAAAATCTTCTGAATCCGTCGAGTAGTTTTTGAGAAATTGATGTTCGAAACAAAATAATCGCAGTTTTGCCAAAACGGTTTTTCGGCCAAATCTCTAGCTGAAAGCAAAAACGTCCGGCTAATAGGCATTCATAAAATGTGCATTTGGACGATGTATCGATTGAGTATAGCTAAGCCAATTTTGTCCTTAACATGTGGCAGTAATTTTGCAAAAACTGATTTCCTCGAAAATGGCCTTTTTTTGACCCTAAAAACAGTTTTTTGCTTATACTGACTTAACCACTGGAGATAGCTCAACGGTTGTAAAAGCAAAGATGTTCATTTTCGAGTCCTCTTTCCAGCCATATCAACTAATCCCGTGTCTTGTCTACCTACTGGGAGCTTAAGGCCAAAAACCAAAAGTTTCTTATCTTTTGGCCTAAAAATACGAGACTGGTCCCAGAATGTTAAAGAGCACGGAAATAGGTTCTTTCGTAAGTTTTAGCCCTTTGCGTAAAGGACTAAAGCCGTAGGAGTCAAAAATACCCGAAAGGAAACCAGCACCTTAAATCGTGGTAGTAGTCATATTTAAACGCATGTAACTTTATTAATATTCGGAGTACATCAACACTATTTATATGTAATGTTATGGATGAATTAAAACTCAGAAAAGTTAAGTAAACTCATAAAACCATGAATCGTGATCCGAAGTGGAATTGTTGTTGTTGTTGCTCTTTAAAAATCTGTTGCTCAGAACCTAGAATGCAGTATGTGAACGTCCAAGCAATTGTTGTAACTATTGATAATTATGTTAGTACCAGAGTTGCCAGTCGGTTCCAAAACACCCAGAAATTCACTAAGAGGGACATAGGTTCTAGTGTGGTTAGGGAATAAGGTTAGAAATAACACTATAACCCGCTCAAATGACGCAAGAATAGAATAGGAACTCAGTAGAATATGGCTTAATAAGGATTGATCAGGTTATTGACTAATAACGGAGGGGTCGTTGCCCTTCCATGGTCAGTAATAGGCCCCAATCATAGTCTCTGATTAAGTAACGGAGGAGTCGTTACTCTTCCTAGGCCTTACAAGGCCTCCGGTTGTTAGAAATAGTCCGAAATTTTCATTTAAAGTGAACTACAATTAATGAAGAGAAAAGTTTACTAAACGTGTCGCATAAGAAGTAGCAAATTATCAAAGAAAGTTCTGTTGAAAGACGCTTTGTATGGCTACTACGTTCACATGTTGGAAGATGGGTCACTAAAATGTAATTATCCGTTAGCTAGGTGCATGACATAACGTTAAGGGACATTAATAGGTGTTAGTTAGGTATATATACTCAGCAGTAATTTGGTAATAATTAATGAATTTTGAATATTTTTGGTAAAAATACAACTTAGGCTAACCTGAAAGGCAATTTTTTCCTGATTCTAAAAATCCAAAGCCGGTCTTTTAACTCCCAATAGTGCGAAGGATACAGGCCAAAAAAGTTTTGGGAGATTACATTTTAATTATCTAATATTGGCCTTACGTAAACTTTGTAACAGAACGTAACAATCACGTGTTGTTACGTTCATTCATTCCTCTATTCATTCTTTGGGCTTCTGTTGGCCCTCACCCAACAAAGATTTGCCTTGCAGAGAAGGAGTTAGTACACACCTTAGGTGTGAAATAGGTTCGGAGGGGGCGTAACCCTCTCCCAAATAAATAAAATAAGATGAAATTAAGTTAATCTAAGGTAGTTTTGTACGTAGAATATTAATATCTAGTTTTTATTTCTTAAAAAATTACGTAGTTCCTTGTATGCACTAAATTTTGCGCAACAATTGCCCTCCTGTATCCTCAGGTAGAGACTCCCAGTTCCAGCGAGGGAGAGCAATTGTTGCTGGGATTAACGAGCGGCCTCCCTTGTTCTCGGCCGAAAGGTCACGCCCAAAAGGAAAAGAAAGGGGCTTGGAAACAAGGGAGCGCCTGAAAATAATAAAAATAAAATTTACAAAATATTACGGCCAAAGTAGCAGTTAATATTTATTTTTCATAATGGGCCCCGAGAGGCCTTTACTTCGCATTATTTCGTTTTTTGATTCGAAGAAATTAGCTCTTTAAGTAGCAAACTTCCCCTTTGGTTACCTCTACATGTTAACCAAAAAGTCTGGAAAGTTTCTTGAGATTCTGCTTGGGAAATCCATCAAACCAGGGGTCAGTTGGAGGGTTATAACTCCAGACCCCTCATTAATCTCCATTCCAGTGGGCCAGGCGTGCAAACAGCCACGTCGGGTCTGAGTTTACAAAGAGGATTTCCAGAAAATTCTGGAAATCCTGCTTTCTTCAAAGAGGGCCCGGCAAAAGCCATAAGGTCAGTGAGCTGTCAGACTCCTGTCAGCTCACTGCAAAATTCAAATTTTCATCAGTGTTTGCTTCAGCTCCGGCCGAGAGCGGCTGTGTATCCCCCCTCTAAAAGTGCGTCTCCTGGTGTGCCCGCGTTTTGGCCGGAGAATCCCCAACGCACTTCTCCCTCCCATAGGAACTCGAGTTAGGACCCCCTCTGACCCACACAGGTCAGAGGAGATGATCTGAGCCCAACACGGAGCAAACTACAACACGATTGAGGGCCATGTGAGCGTATTATGCTCGGCCATTCGCACAAGGAACACAATTTCTCCAGATTTTAGAAGGCCCTTTTTTCGGCCTATTTTTACTTTTGGCTTTGTGGCCTTCGGGCCTTAATTTTTAATTAAAATTCTTGCCCTTTTTGGCTAATTCCTCATCAATGATTAGCGAGCCCTCGTGGCCAGTATTTTCACTTTTAATCAGCGAGCCCTCGTGGCCAGTATTTTCACTTTTTAATCAGCGAGCCCTAGGGTTGTTCCGATAAGAAATTCTCCGGGCCGGGCCCGGGCCCGGCCCTGGGCCCTGAGCCCGCTACACGGCCCGGACCCGGCCCGGGCCCGGAGGCCCGCTACATGGTCTAAAACGTAGTTTATCGTCTCCATACACTTCTAAGTGTATAATATATTTTATTTTAGGTATACAAACTGCATTTATAATAATTGCATATATATATATATGTGTAGACTGTTTCCTTCAACATTTACCAAATTCCAATGACTTTAAAATTAACAGTTCTGATTTTTATCGAAAGCAATTTCGATCTTTGGCGGATGATATCTGCTTTTCATTTATTTATTAATAGTTTACGACTAATTTGCTGAATCATTATGCTAATGAAATAATTTCAACGTTTGCTAAGTTAAATTTAACCATTATAGAAAACTTTAAAGTTCACCAAGAAAGATATCGGTCGATAGTCGGTGGGACGAATACATAACTAAGATTAATTAACTTTAATTATGTTTTTCTCACTAATTACTGAATATTTTTGGGTACTGTAAGCGTGAAAAATACACAGTTTTTCAAGCTATACAAGAATATGTAATTTTCGTCCAAATCCGTGTTCATCGAAGTTTTGTTAATTTATATGCCAGTTTTGCACGAGTACTGACATGTGCTCGTGTGAAAGGGCGGTTGCACGCGCGACTTCCACTCGGCTGGCTACTGGGGTTGCCAGCGCCGGGCCGAATAGCGGTTCAGTACGTCCCCTGTTATGGCACTAGGATAGGTGGGAGGTAGATTTAGAAGTAGAAGTAGTTCGGTAGGTCGGTAAGTAGGGACTGCGTAGAATGGCTACTGAGACAGTGAGTGAGTGAGTTTTTGCATTTTTGGCATAAACCAAGTGAAAATTGATTATATGCGAAAACTCACTCAAAACGCAGCCTACTAATTTTATTTTCAAATCAAGTAATTGAGCGGGAAATCTGTTTAATTGTAGAATTCTAGACCAAATAACCAGTAGTAATTCTTAGTTAGCGTTACGTAAGTTTCAATAATAGTAGGCAGTAGTTAGGCTAGTTACAGTAAATAATAGGTATTTGACCATCTTCCAACATCAGAAACTCACTCAAAACGCCAAGTTTCGTTCGTATTTCGGATTATCAGTTGGCCACGGGAAATAAGTCCATTTCCCGTGGCAAAACAACTAAATTGGGCCAAAAACCAGGCCAGAAATACAAGTAATGTTAGATTATTTTGTCCACTCTAAAGAACATGCGAACTTCTGTTAGAAATTGTCGGTATTAATCTAAAACGGCCCAGGCGGCCCGGTTGTGCGAATAAAAGGTAGAAAGAAGCGAATTTTCAGGTAAAGCACAAGCAAACTTTCATGCGTTCTCAGGACTGTTTCGCCCGGTTGTAGATTCAGTCAGGCTCAATTGAGTCCAAGTAATAGAAACACAACGAATCATTTTACTCAAGCGAAGAATTACGTCAAGTTTAACCAAATTCAACAAGTTGCAACCTAAAAATGGCCATGAAAGCCCATTTGGTGACAAGAGACTACCAGAAACGGTTAATATTGCCGAAGGGGCAATATCCAACGATTTTCAGTCATTTCCTCAATTCACAAGTTCAAACGGGGTCCAAAATGCACATTTTGGGCCTGGAAAGCAAAACAACGAGTAATGGTTGCTGGGTTCGATTCCCGCACCATATCTATGTACTAATGGGTTTAACCCATTTGATTCAGGTGCGGAAAGAAGCCCTGTCCTGCCGAAATTTGCATCCGAGATTCCAGTACGGTGGACCCAGTTCGGGAACTTGAGTTAAGTAGACAGTAGAGAGAGTTAGTAGACCAGACGGGTGTAAAAGGCGTTAAGAGTATCGACCTTGTCCCGATAACCTAATCTGAGTTGGTAATATTATTCTAAATTGGAATAATATTAATAATAATAAGCTAAACGGAATTATCTGGCAACTCTGGTACAGTAAAATTGTACTGTATCATATTACGTTATATTTGAACCGTTTGTAATGTAGTAGCTTTCACATTGAACGCACAGATTGTAATAATTATAATTGTATTGCTTTCATTAAATCACCTGTGTGCTAGTTACTGAGTCTTATTACAAGCAAAAAAGGTGCGTTTGCCTTCAAATACGGTGCGTTTACCGTTTAGCCAATAATCACCGAAATCTAGGACGGAATCAAACTCAGTAAGTTTCCTGGCGATCTCTATCTCGAAGATCCAGTGCAGAAATCATCCAAATCCAGTGCTGTCAATGAGAAGCAAGTGCTGACCCCACTTGCTATTCACTTGGAAATCAGGAGCCTCAAACGAACTCACCGACGAGACCCCTACCAAGGCTGGCTGCAGAGAATCTCCGATTCTGGAACACCACCTTTCAGAGATCTGGTGCCTAAGTCTGTTTCATTGCGAGCAGACGTGCTAACCTTCCGTGTAATTGAAAGATTAGAGTATAGAGCGGATCGTGTCTCGGATCTTGCTCACTTCATTACATATATCAAAATGAAGCTCACAATGAGAAGAATCCAGTGGCAATAGTCCTACCATTTTAACTGTAGGTAAATATTTAAAAAGTAGCCCCAAATAGATAAATCGTCATCTATACTGCTCGATATAGTATTATACCAGCTTTATAAAGTTAAAAATACTTTTTGTTAACTCAACTTAAGGTGCTGGTATCCCTTTGTGCAGTGCTTTTGTGGTGATTTTTTCGAAACGCTATAACTTTCGCAATTTTTGGGGTTGGAAAGAGCTTAATACATCGCTTTAAAGCTTATAATCTGTACATTAACATGAGCTTACGAAACTAGCAAAATTGGCAAGCAAATAGCAAAACATTTCCGACATGCAACATCTGACAGACTGAATGTGAACCAAAAATCTTTGAACATCGATTTCTCAAAACTATAGAATCGGCCAAAATTTCTTCTTGTGCCGTGATATGAAGGACATGTGGGTCGAGGGACATTTTTTTGGATTTGGCTCAACAAGCCTCAATACTCCAGAAAATCCGGCAAACGTGTGATGACACGAAATTTCGCAAATTTCTATTCAGTTTTCTCACAACTGGAGACTCAAACCAAGAAAAATGTCCCTCCGCAATAGGGCGAATTTTCATCCAGCCAAAAATCACGCGAATCCATTGAGTAGTTTTTGAGAAATCGATGTTCAAAACAAAATAATCGCAATTTTGCCAAAATGGTTTTTCGACGAATTCTCTAGCTTAAAGCAACGAACTCCAGCTAATAGGTATTGATAAAATGCGCAATTGGAGGATGTATCGATTGAGTATAAATAAGACGAAATTGTATGTAAGATTTGGCAATGATTTTGAAAAAACTGATTTCTTCGAAAATGGCCATTTTTTGACCCCAAAAATCGTTTTGCTCTACTGCCTTAATCACTCGAGGTAGCTCCAAAGGTTGTAAAAGCAAAAATGTTCCTTTTGGCACCCTCTTTCCAGCCATAACAACCAATCCGGTGTAGGGACCATGTACTGAGAGAATAAGGGCAAAAACCAAAACTTTCTTATCTTTACAAATAAAAATCCGGGACTGGTCCCAGAATGTTAAAGAGCACGAAAACAATGTATTTGGAAAGTTTCATCCACTTTCACAAAGAATTGGAGCTTGTAGGGTCGAATTTACACAAAGCGATACCAGCACCTTAAGGGGGGGGCTACTTGGGTCAAAAATTCGACCCTCACGGATTTCGCTCAAATTGTGCCCATTGAAACTCCCTAGGCCCCTACGCAAGCCATTGAAATTTGAGCTGATTTCGTCCAGTAATAAAAAAGTTACAGCCATTCAAAATTTCCAATTCCTATTCAAAATGTCCCAAAATCGGAACTTTAAAATTTTCAGTTCTGACAACGATATCTTACTCAAATCAAAACCGCTCGAAATATTCTGTAGCTCATTTTGCAGCTTAATACAATATCTAAAACTTGTCGAAGAGCTTTTTTCAAAATTCGGTTTCTAACTTTTACTATAATCGTTTATGTGAGGTAACCCCCAAAACACAGAAATTGAAAAATCGTGAAAATACGGTTTTTGGCCTATAACTTTGAATGGCTGCAAAATAAACCGTTATGCCAAGAAGAAAAGTTCTTTAGAATTGAAAAAGCTATCGATTGATATAGATATTGTGCATATTTGAAAAGTTCGAAAATTTTTGAAAAATGTCAGATTTTGACCATTTTTGGGGGTTACCTCACATAAACGATTACTGTAAAAGTTAGAAACCGAATTTTGAAAAACTCTTCGACAAGTTTTAGATATTGTATTAAGCTGCAAAATGAGCTACAGAACGTTTCGAAGGGCTTTGATTTGAGTAAGATATCGTTGTCAGAACTGAAAATTTTAAAGTTCCGATTTTGGGCCATTTTGAATAGGAATTGGAAATTTTGAATGGCTGTAACTTTTTTATTACTGGACGAAATCAGCTCAAATTTCAATGGCTTGCGTAGGGGCCTAGGGAGTATCAATGGGCACAATTTGAGCGAATTCCGTGAGGGTCGAATTTTTGACCCAAGTAGCCCCCCCCTTAAGTTATTCTATATCTTTACTGGTTATAAATGAATGTTGTCGAGTTTAAATATACACTGTCTAATGTTAAAATTATTTAACGATTTGATTTTTGGCATAAAAATTGAAAAATTTTTGTGGGGGGGGGTCGTGATTTGTGGGGGGGGGGGGGGTTGTGGCGGGGGTCTGGTCTAACAAGGGGGCCCCCCTCCCAAAATTTTTAACAACCAAACAGGGAAACAATTCGACACTATAGCACGGTACTATCGAGGACGCTGCATCATCATATGGTGTCAGATTTTTGGACAATTTTGCTTCCCTGGCAAGCTGGGGGCCAAAAACCCTGAAAGTGCCATTTCGGCACTGGAGGACCCAGGACAGGTCCAATTGTGGATTTTAACAGCCAAATGAACGTAAAAAACCATTCTCTACACGTTGGACTAACAAGTTTTATCGTTACATTATACATCGTTTTTAGCATTTTCAAAAATTGCCCTATGTTTATGTGTTAAACTTTATGAAACCTGACCGTTTGATTTGAGTAAGATATCGTTGTCAGAACTGAAAATTTTAAAGTTCCGATTTTGGGCCATTTTGAATAGGAATTGGAAATTTTGAATGGCTGTAACTTTTTTATTACTGGACGAAATCAGCTCAAATTTCAATGGCTTGCGTAGGGGCCTCCTAGGGAGTATCAATGGGCACAATTTGAGCGAATTCCGTGAGGGTCGAATTTTTGACCCAAGTAGCCCCCCCCCTTAAGTTATTCTATATCTTTACTGGTTATAAATGAATGTTGTCGTGTTTAAATATACACTGTCTAATGTTAAAATTATTTAATGATTTGATTTTTGGCATAAAAATTGAAAAATTTTTGTGGGGGGGTCGTGATTTGTGGGGGGGGGGGGGTTGTGGCGGGGGTCTGGTCTAACAAGGGGGCCCCCCTCCCAAAATTTTTAACAACCAAACAGGGAAACAATTCGACACTATAGCACGGTACTATCGAGGACGCTGCATCATCATATGGTGTCAGACAGATTTTTGGACAATTTTGCTTCCCTGGCAAGCTGGGGGCCAAAAACCCTGAAAGTGCCATTTCGGAACTGGAGGACCCAGGACAGGTCCAATTGTGGATTTTAACAGCCAAATGAACGTAAAAAACCATTCTCTACACGTTGGACTAACAAACAAGTTTTATCGTTACATTATACATCGTTTTTAGCATTTTCAAAAATTGCCCTATGTTTATGTGTTAAACTTTATGAAACCTGACCGTTTGATGCTGCATTTTCAATGGCACGCGAAATCTCAAAAAAAGGTACCTAGATCGGGTTTTTTGGTTTATTTCTCCTAAAAAAGAGTTGAATTTTACACCAGAAGTGTCAGAATAGCGCTACGACAATTTTTGAGACCTGGTAGGGGTGCGTTTTTCCCCGCATTGGGTTTTCCCCCGCTACTTTTTGCATTATACTGGCCTAACGGTACAACCTAGAGAAGTGCAAACAGTTTCACCAGGGGGGGGGGGGTTGGGGGGGTACTCCCCCGGGGGAGTTTCCACATTATCTTTGTTGCCCTTGTAAGTTGACCTCTTTATTGCCACTATTCCTTGTATATACTATTTTACTGCAAGTTTTCCACTTCGTAAGTTACTATATTTTATATATATAATATATATATATATATACATGTACATCTCCATTTTATTTATTTAATCTTTTCAAAAGTTTGCATGGCAGATATTTTTACAATTTCGAAAAATTCTTCAACTTCTGGGGCTCCGCCCCAGACCCCCCGTGTGCTTCTTATCTAAATTCTCCATGCTTTGCTTCACTCACGGGATATATCGTTTTTCCAATTGGCAAGTGAACTAACTTTTCCATACCTATTTAATTTTCTTGTTGTTGTAAGTAAGTAAAGTAAAAGTTGTTCCTGGAAAAAGCAATTTAGTACCCCGGAAAATTTGGTTACCCCGGAAAATTTTTCAGCGGCCCCCCTTTCAAATCCTGGATCGCCACTGCTCCCCCCTAAATTTTCGACCAACTTTACCCCCTCCCAGAGTTTTGGACTATCCCTCCCCCCACTTTTGGTTACCCCCCCCCCCCGCACCCCCTCCAGAACTTTTTGGGGTCAAAAAGTTAGCTAAATTTTGCTAAAAAATGGTTATTTTTTGAAAAAGTTTTCTCAAATTTTGGCTTATAATTGGTTTAAAACGGTGTAAAAACGCCTAAAACGATAAAAACAAGCCTTGTTTCGACAAAAAAGCGTTAAAATACAGAAAATTTTGCGTTTTTAGGCCATTTTTTGAATTTTCTGAGGTCCGAATTTTGGGGGGGGGTTTCGGGGGGTACTCCCCATCACATTTCGGGGGTCGACCACCAAATTTCCGAAGTTTACCCCCCCCCCCCCAACCAAAATTTCCGGTGAAACTATGAGTGCAAATGGGCTTAAAAGATAAGTACGCCAAGTACGATGGTATATAAAGTTATCATCTAGCCCTTATAATAAAAAAGTTCCAGCCAAAATCCGAAAATGTGGGTTTCCCCCGCTCCCATGGCTATATAGATTTTACCTAGGTTCGACCTTCTATGTGTGGTTCAGGTGGCCAAAATCTGAGATGGTGCCATTTCAAGCCAAATTTTCAAATTTCGCCAAAAATCGCTAATTTTTTACTAAAATGGGTCGGGTTTGGCTTTAAATGCAATAAAAACACGTTTTCTATGTGATAGGATGCTTAAACTGCAGAAATTAAGCAAATTTCAAAAATTTCCAAAATTTGCCTATGTTTACGTGTTAAGCATACGAAATGTTCAAAAGTCAATTTGACAAGAATTTTTGACAAAATATTGATATTTTTGATTCAATTTTACTAACTAAAAATGACCCGCTCTTTCGAATGGTATAGTCAAAACTTTTCTGGCATGCTTCCAGTCCAGCAAAAATTTCGGCTGGGTTTTTTTCCCGCCCATCATAGGTGTAACGGGGAGTTGGGTTGGGGGAGGCCCCCTCCCCCCCACATTTGGGGGCGGGCGCGGGCCCCCTTTTAGACCTCCCCCGAGGCCCAAACCCCCCCAAGACCACCCCCAAACCTCCCCCAAAAAAATTTTTCAATTTTTATGCCAAAAATTGCATTTTCAGCCATTGCTAATGCCAAAAAACTTCCAACCATTAACTAATTTTAACATTAGACAGGGCCTTTAAACTCGAAAACGTGATTGCCAACATGTTTCTAACTCCAACACAGTGGCGGATCCAGGATTTTGAAAAGGGGGGGGGCCCGCTGAAAAATTTTTCTTGGGGGTTAACCAAATTTTTCCTGGGGGTAAAAATTTGCTTTTTCCAGGAACAAAATATTTTTACAAGAAAATATTGTGTATGGAAAGGTTATATAGTTCACTTGCCAATTGGAAAACAACTGTATTCCGTGAGTGAAGCAAAGCATGGAGAATTTATATACACAAGAAGCACACGGGGGGTCTGGGGGGCAGAGCCGCCCAGAACACGGTTTTTTTTTGGGCAAAATTGGGGGCATTTGCCCACTCGGCCAAAAGTTTGCCCACTCAAATTTAAATTTGCCCAGCAGTTTGCCCACTGAAAAATTGGACCACAGAGGTAAAATAAATGAACATTTCTATTACGGTTTTATTGCTAATTTTCAAAAAATCTTCAGGTTTTTTCTGGGGGGCTGCCGCCCCCCAGACCCCCTGCTGTGGTTCCTGTGTCACTACTAAATTGTAATTTGATTAACTTTACTTTACTTCACTTATTGTCTATTTCTAAATATGTCTCCTCGAAATGTTACAAAATTTGTATTTATAAAAAAGATAGAATGTATATTTATAGAAAAATGCAACTGCAGAATATCGAAACTATGACTCAAAACATGTGCAAAAATATCAAAATTTGAAAAATTCGTTCAGCTTCTGGGGGGCTGCTCCCCCCTGACCCCCTGCTGTTGTTTTAGCGTTTTAATATAATAAGAACCCTGTATTGTATAAAAAACTAAGATTGTTTAAGGCACAACTAAAGAAAACGACAGAAAATTCGATGGTGTGGAATAAAACACGTTATTAATTAAAGCAAAGTTAAAATTAAGGTTAGAAATCGCTTAGCAAAATTTTGTAATTTTGCCCACCGATCTCTAAATTTGCCCACTCACCCCTAAGTTTGCCCACTAAAATGCCCACTGGCCGTTTTGAAAAAAAACCCTGGCCCAGAAGTTGAAGAATTTTTTAAAATTGGGGAAAATCCGTCATGCAAACTTTTGAAAAGATTAAATAAATAAAATGGAGATGTACATGTGTATATATATTATAATATATATAGTAACTTACGAAGTGAAAAACTTGCAGTAAAATAGTATAAGTATATATATACAAGGAATGGTGGCAATAAAGAGGACAAGCTACAAGGGCAACAAAGACAATGTGCGAAACGGGGGGGTCTGGGGGGCGGAGCCCCCCAGAAGTTGAAGAATTTTTTGAAATCGTGGAAAATGCAGCAATTCAAATGTTTAAAAAGATTAGTTAAGATGAGATGAGTTATTGAGTTGTATAATCGATCAGTGGAAAACAAAAACGGGAATTGGATGCTTTTCAGAATTTTTCACTTCCACGATTTATTCTAGAACACTTTCAGAAGCTGCCAATTATCAATCTTGCATTGCCCATTTATATATATATATATATATATATATATATATATATATATATATATACGTTATGAAAGCAAAATAAAACTTGTAAATATATATATATATATAAATATAAGCCGGTATATAGTCATGAAATAAACTGAAAGCGTTGAGTACAATTAATTATATACTTATTATTAACTATTAACTAGTAACTATTAACTATTAACTAGTATTAACTATTTGGGCCCTTGTACAAAACAAGAAAGGGAACAAAATAGAAGATATATACTTTAAGAGACAGAAGTTCTGTCACAGAATTATATATATAAGTACGTAATAAAGCAGCACGGAAGTATAAGTGCGCTGCAGGCGAAATTTTTTAAAACTTTGTGGAATTTATTAAAATTATGCTTAATTTTCACCCGAAATATGCATTATAAACAGCTGAAAAAATTTTCTAGGGGGGCCCGGAATGTCAAAGGAGGGGGCCCAAATCGCAAAGGGGGGGGGGCTCGGGCCCCCGGGCCCCCCCTGGATCCGCCACTGCTCCAACATAGGGTAAATATTGAGTCAGAAAGTCCATAAAACTGTTTAAAACGTGTATTTCACGCAATAATGAACACCTTAAGCCAAAAATTTGGACATTTTTGAAAAATTTTGCAAAATTCACCTTAAAATACCCGATTTTTAGCCAATTTTTCGCGCCTGCGGCGCGACTACCCCCCCCCCCCCCAGTGGGGGGGGCCGGGGGCCCCCAAAAATTTTTGGGGGTGGTTTGGAAAAATGGCGGGGGGGGTCACCCCCCCCCCCAAACCTCCCCCCAATTACACCTATGCCGCCCCTGGGTTTCCCCCGCATTGGGTTTTTTCCCATTGGTTTGGTCGGAAATTTCTCACCAACCGTAAGTGCTAGAGAGATGTTTTATGGCTCATTTTGAAGCTATTCGCAAGGCCTCATGGCAGTTTTTTCGATTTGTCGCTTAATAAAAAAGTTGCAGCCAAGATTCCAAAATTTGGGTTTTTCCCGCCGCGCTAGAAATGTCGTATGAGTTTCAGGCATGGGCAATGCCTGCGCAACTCCTGCACATGTGCAGGCTAGGAAAAATTTACCCCCGCGCAGTGCGCAGCAATAATTTTACCCCCGCGCAGTAAAATTTTTACCCCGCGCAGGAAAGCGCGTCAAGATTTTATCCCGTGCAGAAAATTTTTATCGCAGCGCAACAAAAGTTTTACCCGCGCGCAGCAAAGCGCATAAAAATTTTATCCCTCGCTGCAAAATTTTACCCCCGCGCAACAAAGCGCATTAGAAGTTTATCCCGTACAACGAAATTTCTAACTCGAGCAGCAAACCCAGGCTCAGTAAAATTTTTACCCCCGCGCAACAAAAGTTTTACCCGCGTGCAGCAAAGCGCATAAAAATTTTATCCCGCTCAGTAAAATTTTTACCCCCGCGCAACAAAATTTTTACCCGCGCACCACAAAAGTTTTACCCGCGTGCAGCAAAGCGCATAAAAATTTTATCCCGCTCAGTAAAATTTTTACCCCCGCGCAACAAACTTTTTACCCGCGCGCAACAAAGTGCATTAGAAGTTTATCCCATGCAGCGAAATTTCTAACTCGAGCAGCGAATTTTACCCCGCTCTGTAAAATTTTTACCCCCGCGCAACAAAGTGCAATAAAATTTTTATCGCGCGCAGCAAGCTTTTTACCACCGCGCAACAAAAGCGCATTCGAAGTTTATATAGTGCAACGACATTTCTTTTCGCAACAGAATTTTCACCCCCGTGAAAAAGTGCATTAATGTTTTAAGCCGCGCATCCAAAATCCTCTGCAACAAAATCATTTAAAAATTTTTTGGTCGGCTTCGCCCTTGGCGTGCTTCCCATTACATTTCTTTAAAACGTTTCGCGCCTATCACGCGTTGACCATTACATTCTTTTAGAAAATTTCGCGCCATCGGCCCGTTTTTGTTTATTTTTCTTTCTAAATTTTCGCGCCTCCGGCGCGTTTTCTATTACATTTATTCCAAAATTTCTGGACCTGTGGTGTGTTTTCTTTTTCATTTCCTTTGAAACTTTTCGAGCCATCGGCGCATTTTGTTTTTTATACATTTCATTCAGAAAAATTTGCGCCGTCGGCGCATTCTCGTGTAGCTTAAAAGTTGAGTTCGCAGTCGAACACTTAAAGATACGCAGTCAAAAAATATGCAATCGACAATTGGCATCAGGGTTAGGCGAAACCAAGACTTTACCGAGACCGGGACTGGCCAAGCCTCGGCATTTGGGCGAGACCGACACCAACAATTTCAGGCTTCTTAGTCTAGTTTTTGAGGCTTAGGGCCAGTATTAGCGTCTTTAACACATAAAAACGGTTTCCTCACCTCGTTAGTTAGTTTTCATAACATTGATTTAAGATTTTCGCTGAAAAATGATGGTTTCAAAAAACTTCCTTTCTCGGTCCATAACGAAGACTTTTCAATGGGCAAGACCGACACCGAGACTGGCCAAGTTTCGGCTTTTCAGTGAGACAGAGACCCAGACTCCCAACCCTGATTGACATTTCAAGACTGTTCTCAATTAATTTCTTGAAACAATTTACCGTAGTTTGGGATCTGGTTTTTCTGAGGCTACCGCCCCTAGGCCCTCCAGGGACTCATCCTGTAAGAGGCCGCCCCCGTCGCGATTCGTAGGTAAGAAAAATTAAGGATAAAAATAGAAAAAAGGGCAAAAAAGTACTTTCCCACTTCTTAATTTCGTGCTATTATATACTAAAAACCAAAGGAATTTTATTAACGGATTGCGTTATGAAGAAAATCGAATGATCCGATTTTCGGGGAAAAGTGCTAGTTTTGCTTTAAAATGCGTAGATTAAAAATTCGGGGTTTCAAAGTGAAGGATAAAGTTCCGTAGACAGGTTTTAGTTCAAAAACAAAAATTTCTTCAACTGGGGCTCTCCCCCAGATCTCTCCCGTTGCAAACCTTTTACCGCCACCCGCTTTTATTTTTTATGACCCTTTTTACGACACCCCCTCTTAATTGTTCCATTCTCTTGGTCGTTTCCATCTGCAGTTGCTTGCTTATTTTTTTTTCTTACATGTTCTTGATTATGTTCTGAAAACGGACTTTTGTCAAGTCAACGCTCGAGGAAAATTCCCCTTAGCTTATCGCACTTGAGTTCATGCTGCCGCCGCTTCTTTCTTTATTTTTCCAGACAGACTTGAATTGTGCAAAAAACTGATTTTTTGTTTTTGCGTTTTAGTACATTCTTCCAATGAGTTAGCAAATCCTTCCGACAAAGGGACTTGAAAGATGCGTGAGTAAAACAGAGCTTTGTAAAAACTACAGTCGACACATATTGTGAAAAATTAAAAATTTGACCCCCCGCGCAGTGAGCTGGAAGGCTGTGCAGGCTAGAGCAAAGTTCATTGCCCATGTATGATGAGTTTTGGAAGTGCATAGGAATTTGCTTAAATTCATAATACATCATGTATTATACATGGTATGAGTTTTGGTATGAATCTGATTAAGTGCATGGGACGTTTATGAATTTGCGCATGTTCATAGTTTTTAAATCTTCATACGACATTTTATTAGTGATGGGCACCGGCACTGGCGGATCCAGGATTTAGTGACGGGGGAGCGGTAAGACTTTTTCGTCGGGTGGTCTGGGAAGGCGGACGCGGAGCCCCCCCCCCCAGAAGAAATTTTTTGTTTTTGCAATGAAATCGGCCTTCGGATGTTTAATTCTTTTCATACTGAAGAACTGAGAAAACTTTTAAAATTTTGGTTTTTTGCCCTGTTTCGTCCTCCTCTCCTTAATTATTCCTACCTTCGAATCGCGACGGGGGGGGGCGGCCGTCCCCGCCCCCCTCTGGATCTGCCCCTGGGCACCGGATATTTTTTCATATCCGGATATCCGCCTATTTCGCAACATGCAGACAAGCCACAACCTTGGTTTCAAGAATATTTATTTTCAGAGAGTTTTGAAAAATATTTTAAAGGTTTTGAAAATTTTGCCAATTTTTCATTACTTTAAACACGGATATCCGGATATTTTCCTCAAATCCGATAACCCAGATATCTAGTGCCATCACTACCTACATATCATATATTATCTATTGGTTACATAACCGTCCTTGTGTACTTATCCGTTTTCTGATGGCCAAGTGGGGCGAAGGTGATCCTAGGTGGATTGTTGAAGATAGGCCAGATGCTACAAATGTGAACAACTGGCATTGGTATGTTTGCTATGTTGCAAGATAGGTTCATGAGGTTAAGGGGTGGGGGGACTACTGCCTTCCAAACCCACCCCTTTCCAACCTCCTACCTAATTTTTGAAAGTCAAAAATTGAAAATGTTTAAAACATAGGAATAGGAATATAATATATACGTATATAGCAAGCTTAACAAAAAAATCACCCGAAATTTTAACAAAAAAATTCACCCCACCCTGAGTCACAGGAAAGTCGCAGAGACCCAATTTTTTGCATGGTGATTGGTGATAGCCACACATCTCGACATTACAGCCTGTGAGTTTGAGCCCCTAGGCCCTCTCCATGCGTTCAGGGCAGACCTTTAAGTGAGGGTACCCAAAAGTGACCTCAAAAACGTTCATGACCGAAGTTCGAATTTCGGCTGCTATTTGCTAAAGGAAAACTCTAGGCAACCCATATTGTGCATGTGACATGTCCTGACTGTGGGCTATCGATACATATATAGAAGTTCTCAGTCGGACCTCTGAGCCGTCCTGGGGTGGGTGATTTTTTTGTTAAAATTTTAACATAAAAAATCATTTTTATGTTTCGTTACTGAAGTCAGAACAGCAGCTAGAACAAAACTAACGTCAAAATCGAGCTCAGCGACCTCGAAAACCCTTATATACGTTGTTTTTGGGGTTACCTGACACTTCTGGGGGAGTCCAACCTGGTAACCAGCCAGGCCTGGACCGTCCGACGGTAAACGTGATCCCAGAAGTCAGTATTAGCCCATAGTTGGGGCCGGGGGGCCTCGCTGGATTCTTAGTCGTGAGAGCGGCGGTCCAGCTGGAGATTGTTTTGATTTAGTGAGCTTTCTCAATCCCCTGGCCCATATCAAATTGTTACTGTCATCTCGTTGCGAGCATTAACTGTGGAGTGGCTGACCAGCAGAGCATGGTGTTAGAGGAGAGCATTAGGTACTTGTGAAAGCGTCAGGAGCCTTAAGGGTGTGTGCTGAGGACCGTATTGCCTCGGTGGGTGTCTGCCGGGGGAAAAGTGCAATGGCTCTTCACTTGGATCCTTGCTAGGGTCTGGTGCTGTTGTGACGGTCATGGCCCTCCGGGAAGGAGGACTGCCTGGAGTGAGTACTCCGAAGGTGGCATCGGGAGTCGGACTACATAGTGTACCGGCGTGAGCTGAGAACACCCAGTGGACTGCTGTACCGGGCCGGGGCCTGTAGTGGGTGCCAGGTAGAGTGCTGTGCCGGGGAGCGGTACCGGGTCTTAGGTTGTGGTTGCTGGTGGGGTGCCCTGCTACTTGGAACCGGTTGAATCTTTCCGGGGTGATTTTGTGAGCGGGCTCTCGGCATTTGCCTGGCTTAACTGACGGCCTAGGGTGCTCTCTCTTCATTTCGACTGTTGGAATACCTGTGTGAAATGCTCGTAATTGGGAGTAATTTATATTTTCTTGTTTTGTTTGTTTTCTTGTCTCGGGAGCTAAGCAACAAACTGGGTGCATCTAAGGTTCTTCCTTCCAGCGGAAGCTGGCCGGAGTTACAGTAATACAGTAATAATAGCCCATAGTTACCCTAAAAACTAATGCCAGATTTGAATTCAGCGCCCTCGAAAACCCACTAGGACATGTTTATAGCCACTTCGGACTGTCCTGTTGGTACCTGGAGGGTCCGGACGGGTCCGGTAGGGGTCACGTGACCGTGGGTCATACCCCAGCAACATACGAAATTCTGAGTTTCTCTGCCAAAATGCCTGGAAATAGGTTATAATCACTCACAAACACGAAAAAACAACGTTTTAGCCTTTAAAACGGCACTTTAGAGCCACCAGACTTCATACTGGACGCTGTCGGGGGCCATCAGTGACCACTAAGACTTCGGCGGGGTCAGTTGCCTTAGTTGGAGCACTAGGTTAGCGGTTTGGGGTTCTAAATACGTTATTTAGTGCGCTCTATCCAAAACTGATGAGAAAAAGTTGCTAGGTGCTCTCTGGGATCCGATCCGCCACTGACTTTTTTGTTGTATTGTATTGTATTGTATTAATTCAACAAACGAAAACAAAAATTATTAGTAACAAACAAGTGCAACATTACTGCACTACACGCCTACATCAAACAGTGCCACTTGCAGAGACCTCTTGAAAGAGGAAAGTGTGGCTGAGTTCACTACGTATTCAGGAAGAGCATTCCAATCATTAATTACCCGATTATGAAAGAGATTCTTGACCACGGTCAGGTTACATTTGGGCACCCTTAATTTATAAGGGTGACCCCTGGTAGTTCTGGACGTTATAGTAGAGTGGTAAATAAAAAGCTCATTGAAATCGATGTCTATTAAACCATGGATAATTTTATAGACCAAAACTAAGTCCTTGTATTTTCGACGTTGAGCCAGAGATAGAGTCCCGAGTTGCTGACAACGTTCAATATAATTTAAATGATTATAAGCAAAAATCGTTTGAGTGAAACGTTTCTGGACAGATTCCAACATCTCAATGTCTTTTAATAGATAGGGGTTCCAAACCTCACTAGAAGATTCCAAAATTGGTCTCACGTAGATTGTTAACGGGTGATTTTTTATTTGTTAAACCTTTAACAAAAAAATCACACATTTTCGTCCACTGCTACTTAGAACAACAACAACAACTATTTGAAAGGGCGGGGGGTTAGGTGACCACTTATTCGTCCTCCTCTGCCCTATTCTCGTAGCCGTTACTTTACTTTGCTATTGACAGTTTCTGTATCGTAACTATGTTGTAACTATGTTTTGTGAGGAACGCCGGATCTTGTAGGCTGTTCATTGTAACGTATCTTGTCGTAGCATTGTAAAGCCGGCGGCTTCTAAAATTTCCAAAAATGCAGTAAAAATAGCCTGTTTTATACACATACTGCTAAAACTATGCTAAAAAGTGCTCAAAATTAAGTTTGAGTATACGTACGTATATATATATACCAAAATGGACGATTTTTGAGTTTTTGTAAATTTTGACCAAAAATCCTTAAAAGTTGGCATTTTCTGGGCACCTTAAAGTGAGTTGGGGGAAGTCCAAAAAAGTGCGAGTGGGGGGAAACCCGACACGTGGGGGCCCCCGCGCCCCCCCCTCCAGTAAAGTAAACCCAGTTTTCCAGAAAAAAGTGTGTACTCACTCGTTTTTAGCAAAACATGGTAACTAAGTCCCATGCTTTACTACATTATATATACTAACTAAGATCAGGTATAAATACGTACACGAGGCCACTTGTTGAAGCTTGCAAAACCAAAATTTTCTACCGATATTAGGAATTTCTCTTTTGCTATCTAAATTATCGATCCTTGGAATTCACTCCCCGAATCTGTAGTAATGGCCAGAACTGACTTTTCTTCTGGTATACAAATGATTTATATTGTTGTTTGTCTTTAAGTCATTTCACGTATTATTATGTATATAATTATTAGTCAAATATAAGCTAATCGTTGTACGTTCCGTCTTGTTAGTTTCGGGAGTATATATGTATATAAATCTTACTTTCTTTCTAAAGAAACTTATTTCTTTAAAACTATATATATATTTTTATTTTGACCATTTTGGTTTAATTAAGTCCTGTTGGCACTTAAAGGGCGAAATAATGTTAAGAGGCCTGCACGGGTCGGATTTTTGCGGCCCGGCCCTGTCCGTGAAAATTTTTCCATTTTTCTCGACATTGCAAAAATACACATTAAACATTTTTATTGTTTTTCAAAATAGGATCTGTGCTTTTCAATGTGTCAGTTTGTCTCTTGTAAAGTGTATGTTTTATGAGAACTATATATATACTCGAGAATTAGAAGAATTCGAAGTAGAATTGGAGGAATTTGAGGATAAGTATGTAAAATACAGTAGTACTAAAAGCGCAAAGTTTTTTACAAAACGAAGATTTTTTAAGGAAATAAGTTAGAACTTCGCCTCCGGGCCGTCGGCCGTAATGCATGCCTCTAGTCTCTACTGAATGCTTTCCCTTAAACAATAACTTGACAAAAAATTGCAATCTAACCAATTTTTTCATTGGTTAGATGGCCATCTAACCAAAACAGTTGGTTAGATAGTGAAATTTGGAAATCTAACCGCTTGGATTGTAAAACTACGCTGACTTTACAAACTAACCGGTTAGATATCATAGGGGTCGCGACAGCGACCCCTATAATATGTGTGAAAAGTGGCTGGAGACAGTGTAAAATAAGCTGCGCAGAAGCTGCGCAAAATCCTGCGCAGATCCTGCGCAGATTTCATGCGCAAATTGTAGAGCACATCGAGTTTAGTATGTCTGTGAAGTTTCAGCCCCGTATCACTTACCGTTAAAAAGTTGCGCCCCGGACCGGTTATGGCGGCGATGTTTTTTTTCCGGTTTCTCCTATTTGATGGTTGTATTGTACATAATGTTCGCCGCTTTCACGTGATCTGCAGCGGTGGGCCAACCTAAAGGGCTATGGGGTCTAGTAGTACCCTCTAAAGAATTTAAGAATCACAACTTTTTTTGCGCTGCAGCTTCGCCACAGCGCCGCAGTGGCGCCGCAAAGTCGGCTCATAGCGAAAAGTGACCATTTTTGTGGTCGTCGCTTAGGTCGAACGTTACGAGCTGGAGCTGATTTCTTTTTATATTCAGAAATTACATATATTGAACTAACTAACGGTCCAGGTTGCGTTTCTCTATCACTTCCCTAGCGACCACAGTGGCCCGTCAAAAATGGCGAAAATTCGAAAAATGAAAAATCGAAATTTCTCGCTATCTATTCAACTTTGAAAGCTCAAATCTTCCATACAATGGTTTTCTGGCACGGAGAATCGATTCGTTTTACCGTCAGACCCACCCATCTTGCTGGGCTGGTTCCACTTTGCCGTCGGGAGGGTCAAGTCGGAAACCGCTTCCTGGAGGTCCATAGTAGGCTCTACCTGGCCTCTCAAAACTTTGTCTATAGGGGTTTTCTGGTGTGCCCAGCTCATTCCCGGTGTCCTTTTTGCTGTCCGACGTGTCAATATTGCTGGGCTGGTTCTACTTTGCCGTTTGAAGGGTCAGTCGGGTGGGAGGGTCAAATGGTCGAAAATAAAGTTTCTCAAAAGTGGTCAAATTTGGTATCAAATGAAAGCCCTAAGTGAGCTGAGCAAGTTTTGTCATAGAACTGCGTACCCAAAGTGGCTGTAGAGTGCTGTGGTGGGGTGGGGTGGGGACTTAGGCGATTTTGTGTCAAAAATAAAATTTTTCAAAAGTGGTAAAATTTGGTATCAAATGAAAGCCCTAAGTGAGCTGAGCAACTTTTGCCATAGAACTGCACACTCAAAGTGGCTGTAGAGTGCTGTGGTGGGGTGGGGTGAGGACTTAGGCTATTTTGGGTGAAAAATAAAATGTTTCAAAAGTGGTCAAATTTGGTATCAAATGAAAGCCCTAAGTGAGCTGAGCAACTTTTGTCATAGAACTGCGTACCCAAAGTGGCTGTGGAGTACTGTGGTGGGGTGGGGTGGGGACTTAGCCATTTTGGGTGAAAAATAAAATTTTTCAAAAGTGGTAAAATTTGGTATCAAATGAAAGCCCTAAATGAGCTGAGCAACTTTTGCGGTGTCGGATTTATGCCTTTCTCAACCGGAATTTAAAGGATAGACATAGGCCCAGCACACATATTATCCCCTTTTGTGCGGAGCATTTTTGTTACTTGTATATAGCAAGCTTAACAAAAAAAATCACCCGAAATTTTAACAAAAAAAAATCACCCCACCCTGACTCACAGGAAAGTCGCAGAGACCCAATTTTTTGCATGGTGATAGCCACACATCTCGACATTACAGCCTGTGAGTTTGAGCCCCTAGGCCCTCTCCATGCGTTCAGGGCAGACCTTTAAGTGAGGGTACCCAAAAGTGACCTCAAAAACGTTCATGACCGAAGTTCGAATTTCGGCTGCTATTTACTAAGAGAAAACCCTAGGCAACTCATATTGTGCATGTGACATGTCCTGACTGTGGGCTATCGATACATATATAGAAGTTCCCAGTCTGACCTCTGAGCCGTCCTGGGGTGGGTGATTTTTTTTTTGTTAAAATTTTAACAAATAAAAAATCATTTTTATATTTCGTTACTGAAGTCAGAACAGCAGCTAGAGCAAAACTAACGTCAAAATCGAGCTCAGCGACCCCGAAAACCCTTATATACGTTGTTTTTGAGGTTGCCTGACACTTCTGGGAGTCCAACCTGGTGACCAGCCGGGCCTGGACCGTCCGACGGTAAACGTGATCCCAGAAGTCAGTATTAGCCCATAGTTACTTAAAAACTAATGCCGGATTTGAATTCAGCGCCCTCGAAAACCCCCTAGGACATGTTTATAGCCACTTCGAACTGTCCACTTGGTACCTGGAGGGTCCGGACGGGTCCGGCAGGGGTCACGTGACCGTGGGTCATACCCCAGCAACATACGAAGTTCTGAGTTTCTCTGCCAAAATGCCTGGAAATAGGTTATAATCACTCACAAACACGAAAAAACAACGTTTTAGCCTTTAAAACGGCACTTTAGACCCACCAGACTTCATACTGGACGCTGTCGGGGGCCATCAGTGACCACTAAGACTTCGGCGGGGTCAGTTCCCTTAGTTGGAGCACTAGGTTAGCGGTTTGGGGTTCGAAATACGTTATTTAGTGCGCTCTATCCAAAAATGATGAGAAAAAGTTGCTAGCTGCTCTCTGGGATCCGATCCGCCACTGATTTTTTTTTTGTTAACGGGTGATTTTTTTGTTAAACCTTTAACAAAAAAAATCACACATTTTCGTCTACTGCTACTTACTGGTAGGCGGTAGAGCAACGAAACTGGGGTGGTTTTAAAGCTTAGCCCAAGACCTATCCATGGGTCCTCAAAGTAATCGATTTGGTTTAGTTTTGCGAAAGTTCCAGCCAAAAAACCGAATTTTGATTTTTTTTTGTTAAGCTTGCTATATTGTTCATCTACGTATCCAACTTGGGTGCTTAGATGTCCGTCTACCCAACTTGTCTGTCTAACCACGACATATGACAAGCAGTTCGAGCCAAAAGTGAACCTTGTTCCAATCTTTTCTGTCATTCGCGCTGGCTTGCCAAGTCGTGACTTCTATGTTTTAGGACCGAAAAGAATGCTACATTGTGGTCAAAGCGAAGAATTAAATCCTTACTAAAAGGCCTTGAAGTAGCTGCAGACATAGGTTTGTAATGTTAGCAGTCTGTGTTTTTGTTTATACGACGTACGTATACGTTAGGCATCGACCGGATCCAAAATTCTGCCGGATCCGGACCCAGATCTGGTTGGGATTCGGCCGGATCCGGATCTAGCCTTCCTAATACATGTAAAATTTTAAAATTTTTTTTGGGTTTGTTACCGTATATATATGGAATTTTCTATGGCTTTGGTAATGTTTTTAATGCTGTTCATCTTCTTCTTCCTATAATTGGACCATCGTGGAGAGTATCTAATGTGGTTAGAGCAGCTCAGAATTATTGGCTGCGATGTTCATGAATTTAACAAATTTCAGTAATTTCGCTTTGTTTGAAAGGAGCAAATAACTTTAACAAATATATATATTTGCAAATAAATATATATTGAATTTAATTTTCGCAAGGTATATATATAATATATAATATGTAAAAGTTTTTTGAATGTGCTGGGGATGAATCATGTTACATGTTACATAAAAACATGGGAGCATGGAACATTTTATAATAAAGTCAAGCTCATTGCCTCCTGAATTAATACGTGGTTATTTATATATATACGTAAATATAGTCAAGCGGGAAAAACCCTCCCACTTTTCAGATTTTTGGCCAGATCTTTTTACTGGTTTGAGATATTGAAATACGTGCTGGCTATCAGACATGTGCAGGAGGGGAAGTTCTGGGGGGGGGGGGTGAACCGGCGGCCTGGGGCCGCCGGAAAACCGGATTTTCCGGTTTTTTGCCCAAAAAAAGCGGAGAAATCCGGTTTCTGGAGGGTCGTGAGCTCCAGGTCTGCCCCCCAGCAAATGTATGTATGCTGGCTTTACAGGCAGCTGGGCCTAGTCGTAAGCTTTCTTATGAGCTATACAACACCCTCTAGGCTGCGCCGTTAGTGAAAAAAATTGTCCCAAACTGGCGTGAAAAACCCAATGCGGGGAAAAACCCACCTCGAAAATTTTTCGGAAAGTTGCCAGGAGCATTTCTAAACGTTCCAAATGAAAGAGCAAATGATTAGTTTTTGTTTTAAAATTTAGGTCATAGTGGCTTTGAAAATTTGGGTCTTATCTCGTTTACCCCCCCACCACTCAAAATCCTTAAAACTTGACCAAATGAGCTAAAATTCACTATGGGTATGTTTTCGACAACGCTGAGTTCAAATATCGCAAAATTTTTCGATTTCGCGAAATTAGATTTTTTTCGATTTCTAAGGGGGAACCAAGGGAAACCGAAAAATTTTTTGTCTTAGATTTTGCTGAAAAGATGTATATAGGGGTTTTTGGGGTCGTAGAACACGAATCTGAAATCCGTTTTTCGATTCAGCTTTTCGTTAGCTCAGCTAAGCTTACATCTTAAGCTTAAACCTTTAGCTTATATATATATACTGAGCTAACGAAAAGTTGAATCGAAAAACGGACTTCAGATTCGTGTTTTGGCTTCAAATTTTGGCTTGAAATGGCATCTGTATTGTCCGATTTTGACCCCCTGGAGCACCCACAAGAGAACGAATCCAGGTAAAACCTATACTAGTTTAATCTATAGGCTCTTGGGATGGGCGCGGGAAAAAGGACTGGAAAAAAGGTTTTTTCCATTTTTTTCCGATGGGGTGGAAAAAATGGAAAATATTCTTCTTGTTATTTTAACAATTTTTCCAGCGAAATATAATGTTCGTAATGTTTTCTGAACTTTTCCGTCGATTTCGCACTAACCTTTTCCGTGGACCATAGTAGGTGGGGGTATATATATATATACTAAATCTGACCAATTGTATTTTGGGTTTTTTCAAAGCATCGTAAACATGAAAAAATATTCGAGACATGTTCTGAAAGTTAACTTATGAAATCAGAACATCAAAAATACTGATAAACGAGATAATATGACGATATTCATGAACTTGAGCTAATTTTCGGATTTAAGATTTTTAGCCTTGGAATGTGTATAACCTCAGATACGTAGAGTTAACAATTCCATGTTCAGCCAAGAGCGTTAATACGTCTGGTGTTTGCTTTACGAGTCGTGTTACCTACGAAAACTACAGACCAGGTCTAGCAGAACTGTCAAGGTATACAGAAGTCACCTGTAGTTTACTCTACAGTATCGTCAGCTGAAGATTCCTGTAATCAGTTCTGGAACCTTTGTAAGCGCGCAAGTGCACGTCACGACCCGGTGGGGCTATGAAATATCTTGAAAACTGCTTCTATGCATGTAGAAACATGAAATAACGCACCTTTTAGCATATTGGTGAATTTTGGGGTGATCGAAAAAAATGGAAAAACCGGAAAAAAGGAAAAAATAAGTGATATTGTTTAAAAATTCATTGCTGGCGCAGTATAAGTCATAGCAACAAAAGCTTTACATCGTTGGATTCAGCTCAGCTTGAATTTTATGATCATGTTATTTTTACTCACTTTTGCTGAATCTGCTTTGCCGAAATTTTTGGTCAAAAAGTGGTATTTTTCAAAAAAAACAACTTTCAAAATTTGAAATACCACATAAAATATCAGGTGAAAACGGACGCCTAGGCGGTCCTGAAAATCTAATCGAAAAAAATGTGGGTTGTGGGTTCGCATGTGGGTTCCCCGCCAACTCCAGATCACCCCCAGGTCACAGGGGGCCAAACCCCAAACTAACAAATGCCCTACACATGCATATAATCCGCTTTGGTCTAGGTCTTTCCAGTAGTTCAGGGTGGTCAGGCAAAGTTTGCCAAATTTCTGCGCTTGGACGGACCAAAATTTTCGAAAATTACAAAGTCCCAAAAAGTTTGCAGGGAAGCAGCGGGAGCGACAATAATACTGCCGCTAGGGTTATTTTGGTCGCTCTTCAATCATTAAAATCCTATGTAACTCATACCAGTAAGCCCACACTGGAGATGGGTTTTCCCCGCATTGGCGAGTGGGTTTTTCCCGCTTGACTATAATTATTTAATTTAATTTGACGAATTAATTATTCGAGTTTGTTTTATTAGCATTGGATATTCATCCCTTGTCATAGGGGTCGCGGTAGCGACCCCTATAATATGAGTGAAAATGGTCGAATGACCGTGTAAAACAAGGCTGCGCAGAAGCTGCGCAGATTCCTGCGCAGATCCTGCGCAGATTATGTGCGCAAAAAATTGTACGTGTCGAGTTTAGTATGTTGCTGAAGTTTCATCCCCGTACCACTTTCCGTTAAAAAGTTATGCCAAAAATCGCTTACGAGAGTGATGTTTTTTTCCGGTTTCTCGCTTTTGATGTCTCATAAGGGGGTTTTGTAGCTTGAATAACTACAGATAGAAAAATTTTTGCCTATGAAACCCATATATATTCTTGTAGTACAAATCAAAAATAAGAAAATAAGCTAGTTTTTATGCCTCCCAGGGCCGGAAAAAATTTTTGGCTGGGGGCCAAAGTCGGCCAAAACGCTAAAATGGCCAAAAAGTATGCTTCAAAGGCGCCTTAATAAGTCAGATTGGGCTATATATGGGGCAATACTGACTATATGGTTAAACAGTACACATATCGGGGTCGTTTAAATGCTATATGATTTTCCGTCTTCGTGCGTAATTTTTCGGTACTGGCCGGCCAAAGTTGGTGAATTTTGGGTCGAACTTTGAACTTAATTTTTTCGCTTATTTTGCTACATGGGTGGCTCAAATTTTGCATACAAAGGTTTTTTGGGACGGAGAATCGATTCCCGCTATCAGTTTTGCTGCCCGAGTAACCCAAGTTGCTGGGCTGGTTCCACTTGACCGTCTGAGGGGTCATGTCGGTAACCGCTTTCCGGAGGTCCATAGTAGGCTTTACTTTGCCTCTCCAAACTTTGTCTATAGGGGTTTTCTGGTGCGCCCAGCTCATTTCCGGTGTCCGTTTTGCCGTCTGACCCACCCATCTTGCTGTGCTGGTTCCACTTTGCCGTCTGGAGGGTCCGGTCGGTACCGACTTCCGGGAACACCATATAGGACTGTACATAGCCTGACAAAACATTGTCTATAGGTGTTTTCTGGTGCGCCCAGCTCATTCCTGGCATCCGTTTTGCCGTCTGACCCACCCATCTTGCTGTGCTGGTTCCACTTTGCCATCTGGAGGGTCAGGTCGGTGGGAGGTCATGGGGTCAAAAATGAAATTTTTCAAAAGTGGTCAAATTTGGTATCAAATGAAAGCCCTAAGCGAGCTGAGCAACTTTTGTCATAGAACTGCATGCTCAAAGTGGCAGTACATAGAGTGCTGTGGTGGGGTGGGGTGGGAACTTAGGCGATTTTCGGTCAAAAATGAAATTTTTCAAAAGTGGTCAAATTTGGTACCAAATGAAAGCCCTAAGCGAGCTGAGCAACTTTTGTCATAGAACTGCATGGTGAAAGTGGCTGTGGAGTGCTGTGGTGGGGTGGGGTGGGGACTTAGGTGATTTTCGGTCAAAAATGAAATTTTTCAAAAGTGGTCAAATTTGGTACCAAATGAAAGCCCTAAGCGAGCTGAGCAACTTTTGTCATAGAACTGCATGCTCAAAATGGTTGTGGAGTGCTGTGGTTGGCTTGCTTGCTACTGTTGAAAGATATCTATACATACCTTCAGGCACTGTTTTTTTTGTGTTTTTTATTGTGTTTTCGCACACTTTTTTTTAAAAAAACACACAAAATTTTAAAAAAACACACCAAAAAGCACACTCACATTTTCACCTGAAGGAGCGAATTTTTATTAATTTTAAGCCTAATTTTTAAGTTTTTCCAAAAAATTTTGCGCCTTCGGCGCAAGTATTCACTATATATCTATGTTTTTACTTCTGTTTGTTTTCGTCTAGGCATTAGTTTTCGTGTAGCCTTCATTATTCTAAGCAACGGTGTCATTAGGGACTGTATAAGCAAATTATTCTATGAAATTACGTTTCCAAATTCTGCAAATGACTGGAATAAAATAAACTGTCGAAAAGTAAAAGGATTGAAGGATTTCAGACCAAAATTGTCACAATTTTCAAAAAATTCTGAACGTCTGGGGGACTCCGCCCCCCAGACCCCCCATTGTAGCGCAAAAAAGACGTCATCAATGCAAATATTTAACGTTCAGAACATTGAAATATCGTTTATGAAGACTGAGCATGCAATATATGCTTTGTACTTCTTCTGTAAAACGCGAAAAATGCTAAATATAGTTTAAAATGCTGTAAAAACCGTTAAAAACGTGTTAAAACTGCGAAAAGCGAATTTCAGGAAAAACACAGATTTTTTAAAAAACACACATTTTCTTAAAAAAACACACTAAAAAGCACAGGTAAAATTTTGAAAAAAAACCCTGCCTTCAGGAGCATACATATATATATAAAATAATAGAAAACAAGAACAAAAAGTGCTCCTTCGTCGCATGTAAAATACATATGAGTCTTCGTAGGCAGGTTGTACATAAGCAAAAACTAGCCTGTAAAATACATACGAGTTCCGTAGGGAGGTTGTAAATTAAGGAAAACAAGTTGCAACCGCTTAACATATGAGCCTGTCCTACAACGAGGCTCATATTGGCGTCACAGTGCATTCCACATTAAAGCCTCATTAAAGAACCTCAGCTTCATCCTCATTACGGAAAAATGAATAGATGTTGTGGCCCAGAAGAAATGGACTGAAGTGAACTACGACTGCTCAAGCTGAACTGTACATGCAACCTGATGTTTCCTGAAACACTATGGCACACCTCTAATGCATCTCGAAACACTTTCACATTATACACACCCAGAATGCGTTCCCACTTGGCTGTGAGTCAGAGCGCCTCATGGCGTACCGTATTGAGCATATGCACACTATAATGACTGATCAACATTATATGAAGGATAATTTGTAATGAAAAGCTTTATGCAGTATGTACTTATCATAGGGGTCGCGGTAGCGACCCCTATAATATGAGTGAAAATGGTCGAATGACCGTGTAAAACAAGGCTGCGCAGAAGCTGCGCAGATTCCTGCGCAGATCCTGCGCAGATTATGTGCGCAAAAAATTGTACGTGTCGAGTTTAGTATGTGTGCGAAGTTTCATCCCCGTACCACTTTCCGTTAAAAAGTTATGCCAAAAATCGCTTACGAGAGTGATGTTTTTTTTCCGGTTTCTCGCTTTTGATGTCTCATAAGGGGGTTTTGTAGCTTGAATAACTACAGATAGAAAAATTTTTGCCTATGAAACCCATATATATTCTTGTAGTACAAATCAAAAATAAGAAAATAAGCTAGTTTTTATGCCTCCCAGGGCCGGAAAAAATTTTTGGCTGGGGGCCAAAGTCGGCCAAAACGCTAAAATGGCCAAAAAGTATGCTTCAAAGGCGCCTTAATAAGTCAGATTGGGCTATATATGGGGCAATACTGACTGTATGGTTAAACAGTACACATATCGGGATCGTTCAAATGCTATATGATTTTCCGTCTTCGTGCGTAATTTTTCGGTACTGGCCGGCCAAAGTTGGTGAATTTTGGGTCGAACTTTGAACTTAATTTTTTCGCTTATTTTGCTACATGGGTGGCTCAAATTTTGCATACAAAGGTTTTTTGGGACGGAGAATCGATTCCCGCTATCAGTTTTGCTGCCCGAGTAACCCAAGTTGCTGGGCTGGTTCCACTTGACCGTCTGAGGGGTCATGTCGGTAACCGCTTCCCGGAGGTCCATAGTAGGCTTTACTTTGCCTCTCCAAACTTTGTCTATAGGGGTTTTCTGGTGCGCCCAGCTCATTTCCGGTGTCCGTTTTGCCGTCTGACCCACCCATCTAGCTGTGCTGGTTCCACTTTGCCGTCTGGAGGGTCCGGTCGGTACCGACTTCCGGGAACACCATATAGGACTGTACATAGCCCGACAAAACATTGTCTATAGGGTTTTTCTGGTGCGCCCAGCTCCTTCTTGACTTCCGTTTTGCCGTCTGACCCACCCATCTTTCTGTGCTGGTTCCACTTTGCCATCTGGAGGGTCAGGTCGGTGGGAGGTCATGGGGTCAAAAATGAAATTTTGCAAAAGTGGTCAAATTTGGTATCAAATGGAAGCCCTAAGCGAGCTGAGCAACTTTTGTCATAGAACTGCATGCTCAAAGTGGCAGTATATAGAGTGCTGTGGTGGGGTGGGGTGGGAACTTAGGCGATTTT
>JASAND010027948.1:0-20138 GCA_030248195.1 Trissonchulus latispiculum
CATGTACCCCTGCCCATAGGCTCTTCACACAAGAAGTTTCAGCCCGATCGGTCCACTCCTCCGCTGGCCCCAGGCCAAACAATGTCCAGATTATACACATTGCGTCAAATTTTCCCTATTCTAGGGGGAGCGCTAACGCGCTCCCCCTAATTGCTTCTTCATCAGAAAACGTTTACAAAATGTTTTCCAGAAAACAGGATGACGGGGGGCCGAACTCCCAACGGGGGTGGGGGGGGTCGTCGCGGTGCGTGGGGTACGGAAAATTTAGAAAAACGCTATTGCTTCTTCATCAGAAAACGTTTACAAAAAGTTTTCCGGAAAACAGGATGAAGGGGGGGCCGAACTCCCACCGGGGGGGGGGGGGTCGTCGCGCTGCGTGGGGTACGGAAATCTTGAAAAACGCTATTGTTTCTGCATCAGAAAGTGGATAGAAAAGGTTTTCCGGAAAGCAGGAAAACGGGGGGCCGAACTCCCACCGGGGGGTCGTCGCGTTGCGTGGGGTACGGAAATCTTGAAAAAACGCTATTGTTTCTGCATCAGAAAATGGATAGAAAAAGTTTTCCGGAAAACAGGCAGAGGGGGGGAACTCCGACGGGGGGGTCGTCGAGATGCGTGGGGATCGGGCAATTTGAAAAACGCAATTGTTTCTGCATCAGAAAATGTTTAGTAAAGGTTTTCCGGAAAACTGGAAGAAGGGGGGAGGGGGCGAACTCCTACGGGGGGGGGGGTCGTCGCGGTCACTCCGTGGGGTACGGAAAATTTGAAAAACGCAATTGTTTCTGCATCGGAAAACGTTAGGTTTAGTAAAGGTTTTCCGGACAACAGGAAGACGGGGGCCGAACTCCCACTGGGGGGGGGGGGGGGCGTCGCGGTGCGTGGGGTACGGAAAATTTGGAAAAACGCTATTGCTTCTTCATCAGAAAACGTTTACAAAAGGTTTTCCGGAAAACAGGATGAGGGGGGGGGGTCGAACTCCCACCGGGGGGAGGGGTCGTCGCGCTGCGTGGGGTACACAAAACTTGAAAAACGCTATTGTTTATGCATCAGAAAACATGTAGAAAGGTTTTCCGGAAAAAGATGGGGGCCGAACTCCCACCGGGGGGGGGGGGGGTCGTCGCGCTGCGTGGGGTACGGAAAAGTTGAAAAACGCTATTGTTTATTTATCATAAAATGGGTAGAAAAAGTTTTCCGGAAAACAGCAAGAGGGGGGTCGAACTCCCACCGGGGAAGGACGAAGGACGAAGCGACGAAGGAGCACTTTTTGTTCTTGTTTTCTATTATTTTATATATGTATATATGCAGGCGCGTAGCCAGGGGGGGGGGGAAATGGGGTAAGTCCCCCCCCCCGAAATTGTGTTGCCCCCAGGAATTTTTTCCTGCCATGTGTAAAACACCTATTTTTCAAAACATTTTCGCGCCTTCGGCGCGAAATACGTGTATTATGCCATTGTAATACGTGTTTCGCACTAAAAAATGAGTACGGATTACCCTATTTCGTCTAGTTTGACCACCTTCTGCATCATTTGGGTGCATGCACAACCACTGCGCCTTAACTATTATTGTAATTTCAACGAATGCTCTGTAAAAATTCAACGAAGGTCACGAAATAGAAAAATTTCTCAGTTTCTGGGGGCTCCGCCCCCCAGACCCCCCGAAAAAATTTCGCATTCCCCCCCGAAATTTTTTTCTGGCTACGCTAGTGTATGTATGTATGCTCCTGAAGGTACATATGTATAGAAATCTTTCAATAGTAGCAAGCAAGCCAACCACAGCTCGTACCGCTTACACTCTACAGCCACTTTGGGTACGCAGCTCTATGACAAAAGTTGCTCAGCCCGATTAGGGCTTTCATTTGATATTACATATACCAAATTTTACCACTTTTGGAAAATTTTAGTTTTGACCCAAAATCGCCTAAGTCCCCACCCCACCCCACCACAGCACTCTACAGCCACTTTGAGCATGCAGTTCTATGACAAAAGTTGCTCAGCTCGCCTAGGGCTTTCATTTGATACCAAATTTAACCACTTTTGAAAAATTTTAGTTTTGACCCCAAATCGCCTAAGTCCCCACCCCACCCCACCACAGCACTCTACAGCCACTTTGAGCATGCAGTTCTATGACAAAAGTTGCTCAGCTCACCTAGGGCTTTCATTTGGTATCAAATTTGACCACTTTTGGAAAATTTATTTTTGACCCAAAATCACCTAAGTCCCCACCCCACCCCACCACAGCACTCTACAACCACTTTGAGCATGCAGTTCTATGACAAAAGTTGCTCAGCTCGCTTAGCGCTTTCATTTGATACCAAATTTGACCACTTTTGAAAAATTTCATTTTTGACCACATGACCTCCCACCTACCTGACCCTCCAGATGGCAAAGTGGAACCAGCACAGCAAGATGGGTAGGTCAGACGGCAAAACGGACACCGGGAATGAGCTGGGCGCACCAGAAAACCCCTATAGACAAAGTTTTGACAGGCCAGGTAGAGCCTACCATGGACCTCAGGGAAGCGGTTTCCGACTTGACCCTCCCGACGGCAAAGTGGAATCAGCTCAGCAAGATGGGTAAGTCTGACGGTAAACTTGACTGCGGGAATCGATTCTCCGTGCCAGAAAACCATTGTATGGAAGGTCTGAGCTTTTAAAGTTGAATAGATTGCGAGAAATTTCGATTTTTCATTTTTGGAATTTTCGCCATTTTTGACGGGTCACTGTGGTCGCTAGGGAAGTGATAGAGAAACGCAACCTGGACCAGGGGCGGATCCAGGGGGGGGGCGGGGGGGGGGGGGGGCGGCGCGCGGCCCCCCCCCCCCCCCCCCGTCGCGATTCGAAGGTAGGAAAAATAAAGGAGAGAAAGAGGAAAAAGGGCAAAAAATCAAAAAATTTCGCGCCTTCAGCGCGAATTTTCTCCTTTTTAACCGCATATTTATTGCATTTGTGAAGAAAAAGCTTGAAATGCATCCGATTTTTTGGAGAAAATTACCATTTTTGCCTAAAAATGTCAAGAATTTAAAAAAATTTGTTCAGTTCTTCAGTATAAAAAGAATTAAATTTCCGAAGACCGATTTCATTGCAAAAACAAAAAATTTCTTCAACTTCTGGGGGCCCCCCAGACCCCCCGCTGGAAATATTTTACCGCCCCCCCGTCACGAAATCCTGGATCCGCCAGTGACCTGGACCGTTAGTTAGTTCAATATATGTAATTTCCGAATATAAAAAGAAATCAGCTCCAGCTCGTAACGTTCGACCTGAGCGACGACCACAAAAATGGTCACTTTTCGCTATGAGCCGACTTTGCGGGCCACTGCGGTTCTATGACAAAAGTTGCTCAGCTCGCCTAGGGCTTTCATTTGGTATCAAATTTGACCACTTTTGGAAAATTTATTTTTGACCCAAAATCACCTAAGTCCCCACCCCACCCCACCACAGCACTCTACAACCACTTTGAGCATGCAGTTCTATGACAAAAGTTGCTCAGCTCGCTTAGCGCTTTCATTTGATACCAAATTTGACCACTTTTGAAAAATTTCATTTTTGACCACATGACCTCCCACCTACCTGACCCTCCAGATGGCAAAGTGGAACCAGCACAGCAAGATGGGTAGGTCAGACGGCAAAACGGACACCGGGAATGAGCTGGGCGCACCAGAAAACCCCTACAGACAAAGTTTGGAGAGGCTAAGTAAAGCCTACTATGGACCTCCGGGAAGCGGTTACCGACTTGACCCCTCAGACGGTCAAGTGGAACCAGCCCAGCAACTTGGAGTACTCGGGCAGCAAAACTGCTAGCGGGAATCGATTCTCCGTCCCAAAAAACCTTTGTATGCAAAATTTGAGCCACCCATGTAGCAAAATAAGCCAAAGAAGTAAGTTCAAAGTTCGACCCAAAATTCACCAACTTTGGCCGGCCAGTACCGAAAAATTACGCACAGAGACGGAAAATCATATAGCATTTGAACGACCCCGCTATGTGTACTGTTTAACCATATAGCCAGTATTGCCTCATATATAGCCCAGTCTGACTTATTAAGGCGCTTTTGAAGGATACTTTTTGGCCATTTTAGCGTTTTGGCCGACTTTGGCCCCCAGCCAAAAATTTTTTCCGGCTCCGGTAGGCATAAAAACTAGCTTATTTTCTTATTTTCGATTTGTACTACAAGAATATATATATGGTTTTCATAGGCAAAAATTTTTCTATCTGTAGTTATTCAAGCTACAAAACCCCCTTATGAGACATCAAAAGCGAGAAACCGGAAAAAAAGAAAAAACACAATTTTCGTAAGCGATTTTTGGCGCAACTTTTTAACGGAAAGTGGTACGGGGATGAAACTTGGCAAATATACTAAACTCGACACGTACAATTTTTTGCGCACATAATCTGCGCAGGAATCTGCGCAGCTTCTGCGCAGCCTTTTTTACACGGTCATTCGACCATTTTCACTCATATTATAGTGGTCGCTACCGCGACCCCTATGATATATATATATATATATATATATATATATATATATATATATATATTTATTTATTTATTTATATACAGTATTGCTCACGTCAAAGAGCAATTTAGGCGAAGTCATAAAGCAAATTTCGCGATATTATTCTGGAAATGTCGCTAATTTTTGGCGGCACTTCTCTGAAACATGGCGACATTTCGCCAGATTTTCGACATAGCCTGAATTGCACTTTGACGTGAACTGTAATGTATATACTTGTCAAAAACAATTCCACTTTCATAAAATAGTTGTAAATTGGTTATAATACTATGCGTCAAATGTTAAAAATGCGATTAAAGACAACGTCATTCATATACTTTGCAAACCCCAAAAAATAGGAATTTCGCAACTTTCTCAGAAATTCCGCAAAAAGTTTTACAATTTTTTTTAAAATTTAAAGTTTTCAGTCTTTCCACACCTGTTGAATTTTTTCTAACGACCGCAACCTTTTTCAAGAATAGGTTGTCTATCCTGTGAAAACTACAGGGCTTTCTTGTAAAATTTACAAGTTTGTTATATACTTCGTTTAGGATAGGATTGTCGAAAACGTCAAAAAACTACAAGTTTCCTGAGTATTTTTTTACACGAAGGTTTCAAAATCCAAACTTGGGAGATCGGCACACAGGCAAAAATGGCAGTGTTAGCGGAGAAAAAAGCGTTCGTCAAGTCTCGCCAACTAGCTAACAAATCTTAGCTCCGAATTCGAACCAAATAGTATGGGGTACATGTAGTACTACTCGTTTACTTTACGATGGTAACATTTTTACCCCTCAAAGACCTCTAATTAACTGGCATCAGGCCGACACAGTCCCCCGAGGGCTGCACAGACGCTTATATGTAGTCGGCTTAATAAGACTAATTTATACTAAAGTAAGTAAGTAAGTAAGTAAGTAAGTAAGTAAGTAAGTAAATCTTCCCGCCCGCTAGCGGTGAGCTGTCGCGAGGCCCCTTAGGGACATTCAATGCAAGCCACCTTGCTTAACACAAGGGTGCCGTCACCGAATGTAAGAAGTTTGCCGAAGGCTTGTTGTCCACACTTTTATGTGCAGAACAGTAGAAAGAGACCATAACAGCCCGAGCATGTTTTATAACGACACTCCCCCAACTGGCCGTTGGGCCCGCTGGAGGGACTCGAACTGATATGGCCAAACCTCCATATCGTCCATTTGGCCAACTGACATCGACCTGTAGCGGGCAGGTTACCTGTATATGTCCTGATCTAATTTATACTAAAATAGCGTAGTATACTCGACTCACTCGACCCCACTCGACCTCTTCCCCCCCACTCGTTCCCCTCCCCACTTTTTTGGGCTTCCCCCCCCACTCACCCTAAGGTGCCCAGAAAATGCCAAATTTTTAGGATTTTTGGTCAAAAATGGTCTATTTTGGTGCTAAAACTCAATTTTTGAGCACTTTTAAGCTTAGTTATAGCAGTATATGTAGAAAACAGGCTTTTTATACTGTATTTTTGGCATTTTTAGCCCATTTTATTCCCCCCCACTTTTGGACCTTCCCCCCCCACTAGTGGGGGGGGGGGGGCGCCCCCCACTCGTCCCCCCCACTTATTTTTGCTTAGAAAAACCCCAGCAACCTAGTCCTCTTCTATTTTTGAACCTAGCCCCATATTAAGCATTTTAAAGACTAGTCCTCTCTTGATTTTGCAACCTCACCATCACCCATATTACTTTTATCATTCTCCAGAGGAGCATTTTTATTTCTTGTCCTTCTGTCATTTTAAAGGATCCCTTTCCAGCAATGCGGTAACGGATACAAGGAGCTTGACCAGTGCCGTAGGTAGAGCAGAAAACTGAATATATAAATATATATACAGTACCACTGAATTCTCACCTCCGCCCCAAGCTTCGGCCGCTGCAACCTCTGTTTGTGGGTGGAATAAGGATAAAACTTTTTCGCCTACCCACAGAGTTCGACAGTATGCCCATCGCGTTCAGCGTCACGGATTTACCATATGGATACCGCCATAGGACCGAAAAACTCTGTTTTAGGCCGTTTGACCAGTGGTCAATAGGCCCCATAGGCTGTAGTGAGCTGTGGTCACTTCCGTCGGTTTCAATGATATGCCCATTGAAACAAGCGTAGTCGATTTACTATATATTCCCCCAACAAAACGCCGGAAAACGCTGTTTATAGTGAGTTTTCCCAACTTTGACCATGGGCGAGGAACCACGGGAGACATGCTGACCAGTGGTCACTTCGGGCGGAATCGGCAGTATGCTCATCGTTTTCAGCGACCCTGATTTACTATATATGGGCACCACCCCAATGCCGAAAAACGCCATTTTTAGTGACTATTAGGGCATTTCTAGTAAAAGTGGGAAGGTTGCCCAAACAGGCCAAAAATAAGCAAAGTTGGCCAGGTGCCAAAATGACCAAAAAAGGTAGCATGGGGGGATCCTGTCTACCAACATATAATAGTAGTATGGTGCCAAAATGCCCACATCGTTCCAACACTTAGCCGTAAAATGCACTTCCAATAAGCGTTATTCACCGAGAAAAAACAAACGCACGGTAACTATCGCCTAGTGCAAAAATTCGAAATTTCGAATTCGAACCAAAAGTATGGTGGTACTTGTAGTACTACTCGAGTTGTTTACGATGGTGATCTTTTTACCACTCCCGGACCTCTAATTAGCTGGCACCAGGCCAACACGGTCTCCAGGGGGCCGCGCAGACGCCTTTACACCCATATTATGTAGGGGCGCTATCGTGCACCTACATAATAAAATCTGTTGTGAATTCGGAGCTTTTATTCAGATCATTTCAAGGTTTCCAACACAAACTTTTCCATGATGTCAAAAAATTTATCGTCTTTAAAAAAATCTTTTTAAAGGTTTCCATTAAGGATTTTTCATAATTTCAAAAATTTCTCAATTACTGGGGGGGGGGGGCTCCGCCGCCTCCTCTCCCCCTGGCTTACCCTTAGTGGGGGTGGAGCGGGGGGCCCCCCCATTTGCGCGGCCTTCCTCAGAAAAAAGGAATTTTGAAACAGAAAAAAAGGAATCTTCCCGATGAAAACTGGCAAAAATAATAAACTTTAAAGGCTATTTTCTTGCTACTACGCTAACGCATTAATATTATTTTTGCTTTAAAACTTTATTCTGATCGGATAGATTCGACGAAGCCGAGCGATTTTTTTTATATTGACATCTGAAAATGGCTCCTGAAATCTGTAGTGCCGCCTGTAAACTTTTATGCATTTATACACACAGGCTCAGGCGCGTAGCCAGGGGGGGCGATGGGGCATGCCCCCCCCCGAAAACGGAGACAAAACAAACATTTTTAATGAGTAAAAGTAGCGTGAATAAATATTTGTTTGGCCTGCGGCGCTATTTTTGAACGAAAATATCTCAAAAACACTAGATTTTGCTTGAAATTTTCCACCAACGGCTCAGCTGCGGTAGAAATTTCAGAGCATTTTTGGCTTGCCCCCTCCGAAATTTTTTGGCTACGCTAGTGCACAGACTTATAGTAGGCAGGGACTAGACAGTGGTGGACTTTTTAGATTTTTATGATAAGCTGGAAAATTTTCAGATTTTTATGATAACTTGAAATTTCGAAAAATTAAGTGCTGGAAAATGCTCGCGAATTCCAAACTACCGCAGCCTGCCCGGGGCCTGAAAATTGAGGGTCTAAATTAAAAATTTTCAAAATATTCTTTAAACCCTAGGTGGGAAGGTAGTCGATAAAATTGAGAAAAGAGAAAGAGAAGTAAAACTGAAATAACAGAAACATAGTTTATTCAAAAAATTGTAGCTCCAGAAGTTTTCACTATTCCAGAAAGAAAAGCAGTTATCCTGGACGACAAGATTAAATAGCACCCGCCCAGGTTAACACGAACCTCCTATCAAATTCCGCATTGTTAATACATTTCACTTTTTTAAAACTGTATAAATAAGCTCGCATTCATAAAGAAAACATGCTGTCATAGTAAACTATTTCAGATAATATTTGAAAATCTCAACGATAAAACGAGAAGTTTTGGAAACGACCTACAACCATCAAAATTCATATTTATGTAGGGGCGCGATAGCGCCCCTACATAATATGGGTAAAAAGGCGTCTGCGCGGCCCCCTGGAGACCGTGTTGGCCTGGTGCCAGCTAATTAGAGGTCCGGGAGTGGTAAAAAGGTTACCATCGTAAACAACTCGAGTAGTACTACAAGTACCACCATACTTTTGGTTCGAATTCGAAACTTCGAATTTTTGCACTAGGCGATAGTTACCGTGCGTTTGTTTTTTTTTTCTCGGTGAATAACGCTTATTGGAAATGCATTTTACGGCGAAGTGTTGGAACGATGTGGGCATTTTGGCACCATACTACTATTATATGTTGGTAGACAGGATCCCCCCATGCTACCTTTTTTTGGTCATTTTGGCACCTGGCCAATTTTGGCTCTGTGCCAAGGTCCCAAAGTCGGACTTTCGCTATTTTTCGCAAATTTTGGTCACACTTTTCTAGAACTGGGTAGAAGCTGGAGAGGTCTAGTATCTTTTGTTGAAAACTACCAGTAGGGGTGCATAAAGTAACGAGGGGGATTTTTTAATTTTGCTCCCTAGCTTTCAGGAGATGGGCCCAAAGTTTGCATTTTTTTGGCCTGTTTTGGCGAAAAGTTTCTAAGTCCCACTTTTACTAGAAATGGCCTAAAAGTCACTAAAAATGGCGTTTTTCGGCCTTGGGGTGGGACCCATATATAGTAAATCGGGGTCGCTGAAAACGATGAGCATACTGCTGAGGTCGGTGGATGTGACCCCTGACCCACAGCGCCCACCCACAGTGGGTCCGGTGTGGGTCAAAAATGAAAGTCTTCAAAAGTGGTTAAGTTTGGTATCAAACGAAAGCACTTGGCGAGGCGATCAACTTTTGTCATTATGCCACCCACAAAAAGTGGCTCCACCGACCAGTGGGTGGGTGCCCCACCCACAGTGGGTCCGGTGTGGGTCAAAAATGAAAGTCTTCAAATGTGGTCAACTTTGGTATCAAACGAAAGCCCTTGGCGAGGCGACCAACTTTTGTCATTATGCCACCCACAAAAAGTGGCCCCACCGACCTGTGGGTGGGTGCCCCACCCACAGTGGGTCCTGTGTTGGTCAAAAATGAAAGTCGTCAAAAGTGGTCAAGTTTGGTGTCAAATGAAAGCCATTGGCGAGGCTATCAAGTTTTGTCATTATACCAGCCACAAAAAGTGGCTCCACCGACCTGTGGGTGGGTGGCCGGCGTGGGTCAAAAATTAAAGTCTTCAAAAATGGTCATGTTTGATATTAAACGAAAGCCCATTTGCTCACATTTGCCCTGTCTATTGCATTGTTCAAGCTCCTTATCTGCGTTAGCGCACTGCTGGAAAGGGAACCTTTAAAATGACAGAAGGACAAGAAACAAAAATGCTCCTCTGGAGCATGAAAAGTAATATGGGTGATGGTGAGGTTGCAAAAGTAAGAGAGGACTAGTCTTTAAAATGCTTAATATGGGGCTAGGTTCAAAAATAGAAGAGGACTAGGTTGTGAGCGAATTAATATGGGCACAGCTTCGCCGAACAACCCATATTCGCGGTTTATAAATGTATATCAGTATGCATATCCATCCACGCTACGTTTAGTTTATAGTTAGTCAAACTTTTCTTCGAGAAAAGTCTTATTCATTTATACGGAAAATTTATATTTCAAGAATAATCTTAGGATTCTGACCTTCTATTTCCTCCCTGCTTCAACCAATAGCTTTAGCCTCATGCCCTTAGATCTGTTCTCGTCGCTTGCCGCAGTTCAACCCGACCAAATGATGATAATTTACGCACATACGTATTCTTAGCTAGTCTAACAGAGTACGTATATGCAAACAACTGTATTCAATGAGTACGTATTCAATTTCTTATTACTGACTTAAATTGATAGCTCTGTATGCGACAAAAGCTAAGAGGAAGCGTGAAATCCCGCGAATATGGGTTGTTCGGCGAAGCTGTGCCCATATTAATTCGCTCACAACCTAGTCCTCTTCTATTTTTGAACCTAGCCCCATATTAAGCATTTTAAAGACTAGTCCTCTCTTACTTTTGCAACCTCACCATCACCCATATTACTTTTTTCATGCTCCAGAGGAGCATTTTTGTTTCTTGTAATCTTAGCGTTGCGTAACAAAAAAATACATGTGCTGAAAAGAATAAAATCGTTAAAATTTGCTATTTCGTGCACTCTAGAAACTGCAAAAACTCAGCCAGTACTATAGCTTTAAACTATATACACTTTTCCAGCCAAATAGATCAAAATACAAAACGTAAAGCCAAGTCAAGATACTATTAAATATATATACGTCCACAATATAAAACCAACTTTGAAATTAAAATCCATAGGATCACGTCCCGGCGAAGCCGGAAATTTTGAAAAAATGTGGGCAAAAACGTAAATTTTGCGTAAAAAGTTTGTAAATTCCTAGACTTCTTGAAGTCAGCTAGAAAAAAAAGGAAATAAAAGGAATTTTGGGCGAAAAAAAGGAAATAAAAGGAAGGTCTCGAAAAAAAGGAAATAAAAGGAAAAAAGGAACCGCAACAGGCCTGCAGTCGGCGACCTTCCTCCCATTCGAGGTGCCCCCCATGAAAAGCACGCCCATAAATTCCGACCTCCCCCATAACCCCAAAAATTGCCAAGTTTTACCATTTTTACCCTAAATTTTTAAAAATTTTTCCGGCTTCGAAGGATTTTTGACTAAATTTTCGCTATTTTAGCTTAAAAACACCTAAAATTAGTCTTTTTGTAGCAAATTTTAGCAGTTTGTACACAAAAACACTCCAAAAGTTCGAAAATGTTTCTACAAATATGTCCCCCCTATTTTGGGTAAGCCCTCCCCCCATAAAAAATTGCCAAGGGATAAGCCAGCCCCGCGTGGGTCAATGACTATACGTAAATTTCGTTGACTCTTAACTCTTAACTGTTGAAAATCGTTGCCGTCGCACCCCCCCACTAGCGTAAGCAAAAACTTTTTTGGCTCGCCACCCCCCCCCCCCCCGTTCAAAATCCTGGGTGCGCCCCTGGGCAACTAATATAAGGCGGGTTGCGAAAGTAACCAAATCTTATGTCCACAAACGTTAAACCAGAAAGATATGTATTGAATTGGCATTCTACCAGCTTGAGTTTTTGATCTCCTTTTGTTCCAGAGCCTTCATTCGTCTCACACAACGTCGTCTGGATTGTTTCAAGCTGAAAAACACCAAGAAAAGTTGAAAACTGTGGGTGGGCGCTGTGGGTCAGGGGTCACATCCGCCGACCTCCGCAGTATGCTCATCGTTTTCAGCGACCCCGATTTACTATATATGGGTACCACCCCGAGGCCGAAAAACGCCATTTTTAGTGAGTTTTAGGCCATTTCTAGTAAAAGTGGGACTTAGAAACTTTTCGCCCAAATAGGCCAAAAAAATGCAAAGTTTGGGCCCATCTCCTGAAAGCTAGGGAGCAAAATTAAAAAATCCCCCTCGTTACTTTATGCACCCCTACTGGTAATTTTCAAAAAAAGATACTAGACCTCTCCAGCTTCTACCCAGTTCTAGAAAAGTGTGACCAAAATTTGCGAAAAATAGCGAAAGTCCGACTTTGGGACCTTGGCACAGAGCCAAAATTGGCCAGGTGCCAAAATGACCAAAAAAAGGTAGCATGGGGGGATCCTGTCTACCAACATATAATAGTAGTATTGTGCCAAAATGCCCACATCGTTCCAACACTTCGCCGTAAAATGCATTTCCAATAAGCGTTATTTACTCAGAAAAAAAAAACAAACGCACGGTAACTATCGCCTAGTGCAAAAATTCGAAGTTTCGAATTCGAACCAAAAGTATGGTGGTACTTGTAGTACTACTCGAGTTGTTTACGATGGTAACCTTTTTACCACTCCCGGACCTCTAATTAGCTGGCACCAGGCCAACACGGTCTCCAGGGGGGCGCGCAGACGCCTTTACACCCATATAATGTAGGGGCGCTATCGCGCCCCTACATAATAATGTTCGCCGCTTTCATGTGAACTGCAGTGGTGGGCCAACCTAAAGGGCTATAGGGTCTAGTAGTACCCTCTAAAGATTTTAAGAATCACAACTTTTTTGCGCCGCAGTTTCTCTTAGCGAAAGTGACCATTTTTGTGGCCGTCGCTCAGGTCGAACGTTACGAGCTGGAGCTGATTTCTTTTTATATTCAGAAATTACATGTATTGAACTAACTAACGGTCCAGGTTGCGTTTCTCTACCGCTTCCCTAGCGACCACAGTGGCCCGTCAAAATGGGGAAAATTCGAAAAACGAAAAATCGAAATTTCTCGCTATCTATTCCACTTTGAAAGATCAAATCTTCCATACAATGGTTTTCTGGCACCTGGCTTTTTCCTACTGGAGGGGGCCCAGAAATCCGTTCCCCCCCCAGACTTGGGTCGCCCTCCCCAAAAGCCACCCCCCCCCCCCAGGATTCGGGCCTTCCCACCCACAGAACCCGCCCACCTTAAAGTGCCCGGAAAAATAGGGTTTTGCGGGGAAATTTCGAAAATTTTTTCCGGCTTCGCCGGATTTTTACCCATTTTTAAGCATTTTTAGCTATTTTAAGCTTAAATTTAAGTTAAAAATAGTTAATTTTTAGCTGAGCAGCAAACAATAGCTATTTTTTGACATTTTTCAAAAAAAATTTCTTCCCCCCAGAACTGGGGGAACCCCCCCCCAGACTTCCCCCCCAGAAATTTTTGCCTAGGAAAAAGCCCGTGGCACGGAGAATCGATTCCCTCAGTCAGTTTTACCGTCAGACCCACCCATCCTGCTGGGCTGATTCCACTTTGCCGTCGGGAGGGTCAAGTCGGAAACCGCTTCCTGGAGGTCCATGGTAGGCTCTACCTGGAATGTCTATAGTTTGTCTGTAGGGGTGTTGTGGTGTGCCCAGCTCATTCCCGGTATCCGTTTTGCCGCCCGACGTGCCTATATTGCGGGGCTGGTTCCAGTTTGCCGTTTGAAGGGTCAGTCGGGTGGGGAGTCAAGTGGTCGAAAATAAAATTTTCAAAAGTGGTCAAATTTGGTATCAAATGAAAGCTCTAAGTAAGCTGAGCAACTTTTGCCATATAACTAAATACCCAAAGTGGCTGTATAGTGCTGTGGTGGGGTGGGGTGGGGACATAGGCGATTTTGGGTGAAAAATAAATTTTTTGAAAAGTGGTCAAATTTGGTATATATCAAATGAAAGCCCTAAGCGAGCTGAGCAACTTTTGTCATAGAACTGCATACCCAAAGTGGCTGTAGAGTGCTGTGGTGGGGTGGGGTGGGGACTTAGGCGATTTTGGGTCAAAAATAAAATTTTTCAAAAGAGATCAAATTTGGTGTCAAATGAAAGCCCTGAGTGAGATGAGCAACTTTTGTCATAGAACTGCACACCCAAAGTGACTGTAGAGTGCTGTGGTGGGGTGGGGTGGGGACTTAGGCGATTTTGGGTCAAAAATATAATTTTTCAAAAGAGATCAAATTTGGTGTCAAATGAAAGCCCTAAGCGAGCTGAGCAACTTTTGTCATAGAACTGCATACCCAAAGTGGCTGTAGAGTGCTGTGGTGGGGTGGAGCGGGGACTTAGGCGATTTAGGGTTAAAAATATAATTTTTCAAAAGTGGTCAAATTTGTGTCAAATGAAAGTCCGAAGCGAACGGAACAACTTTTGTCATGGAGCCACCCACCCAAACTTGCTGTGCCAAATAACGTCACGTGCCTATGAAACTTTTGTCTTTACTTCTTCAACCGAAATGTAAAGGATATAATATAGACACAGCCAACACACACATATTATCCTCTTTTGTGCGGAGCATTTTTGTTACTTGTTTATTTATTTTATGTACAGGATTTTTAAAGGATTTGGGGGGGGGAGACTGCTGGTGAAAGATTTTTAAAAATGAGCCAAAAAACGGTTTTTCGCGTATATATTCTGCATGTAGAAACGCAAAAAGTTCTCAAGAATGAATGGATTTCGGCTAACAGCCATTTTTACGAAAAAATCTCCGGAGACGCGCGAAAGTGTTTTAAAATTTGCCTATTTTGGCACCCAAGTATCCTGGCAGTGGGTATTATCGGGGGAGGGGTGCCCCCCCCCCTGTAAAAAACACCCTGACTCTAATCACCCCAAATCTAAAACTATGACTACTCTGCTAAACAACCAATCAACCAACCTGCAATATCTACAAAATCACACACTACTATCCAGACATTCAGTAATGTTAGAACAAAAACTTTCAAAGGCTAGCCCATAACTACTTGTTACAGCAAGGTTAACAAAAAAATCACCCCGAAAATTCGCAAAAAAATCACCACCTACAGGATTAGTAACAAGCCGCAGCTGGAAAATTTTTTGCATGGTAATAGTCAGAGGTCCCAACCTTAACGTATGTAAGTTTGACCGCCGAGGCCCAACTCCTTCGACCAGAGTACCCAAAATAGTCGACCCACCCCAAAACCGACCCCCGGACAACTCCGGACTAAAACTGAAAATTTTGCTATTACTCACTACGAACTTGGCTTAGCTAACCCATATTATACATATAACATGTCCACACTCTGCACTATCTAGCCATATGCTGGATACCTTGCCATGACCTCTGGGCTGGCCCACGGTGGGTGATACTTTTTGCGAACTTTTTCGCAAAAAAATCACCCACAACTTTTTGTAAAAAGGTGCGGGGTGGCTGCTACTGCAAAACTAACGCCAAATTCGAGCTCTACGACCCCGAAAACCTATATAGCACATGTGTTTGGGTACCTCAGACCCGTCTGACCCACTGACTGGCTGTTAGTCATGACGCCGATCCTCCGGACCCCTGGGGTGGTCAGGATCACATATGTGGGTCAAATTTGAATTCTACGCCCCGAAAAACCTATATAGGCGAGTTTTTAGGCCTCCTGGGCCTTGAAATAAAATTTTTAACCAGTCACGTGACCCTGGGCCAAGTCACGTGACTAGTCCAGACGCGAAATTACTAATTACTTAATTGTTTGTGCTGTGCTTACTAGAGCAATAGAACACCAAATAAGGGGATTCCTAGCTTCCTGGAGTCAATAAACAGTGTTAAGAGAATTGGTCATGGTAGCCACTTTGGACCCAGGGACCCAGAACCGAAATTCGAAGTTAAGGCTACCCAAAAGAAACTTCGGGGTCCAAATTTTTTTACATAATAACTCTATGAACTATGCTCTATTTATACACCAGAAGAATATTTTCCTAGCTGTATCCTGAGATTAGATCCATGGGTGATTTTTTGCGAACCCGTGATTTTTTTGCGAATTCGTTAACAAAAAATCACAAAAAGTTTTTATTACTCTCGCTACACAGGAGCTATCGACATGAAATTTGCACCATACATAGCGAGGATCATTACCAGTTGATACATACCAATTATGATACCAAAATTATTTCGATCGGACTTCATTTGCGAAAATGGCAGCAAAAATTCGATTTTTGATTTTTTTATTTACCCTGCTATAGTACTAGTCAAGATACAAAAAGAAAACTTAGAAAAAAGAAAGAAAAAACTAGAATTAGATCGGTTGATTCCTTCACCTGGCACTATCTACAGATTCCGAGCGCCGAACCCCATCGGCCACAGGTGCCAGAGGGCCAACCCCTCCCTCGGGGAGGTCACGTGATACCGCCCCCTGATTTCGATTCCCAAGTTCGTCGCCGAGACCACCCACAAAGCCACTGTCATCAGAACAGGTCCCATTCATGGGAGCCACAACCGGCCACTCGTCCAGACAGAGAGCTTGGCTTGGAAGGAGGCAACGGGGCGCCATCATGAAGGACTCCACTGATATTAAGCTGATTATCTGAAATAGAAGAAAAAATCGTATTGAAAACAAACAGGTGGCGTAACAATGGTCCACATTCAAGTCTACCATCTGACTGACTGAAGGATCGAATCAGTACCGATATTAATTGACTCGATTTAGTCAAAATTTTGTTATGGGACAACGTTATTTAAACTCAATTAATACACCGTCCAATTGCTCTCACACCTAATTGTTTTAAGCTAGATATTTGATCGAAAAATTATATATATACTGGCAAAACTAAACTGCGTTTTTTGTTTTCTACATCGACTTCCCAACGCGCAACGATTAAAACTTTGTGTTTATAATATTTCGATGAAGAATACTTTCAGATCAGAAACGAAAAAACCTATGACAACTCTAGGTTCGATAGCCAGCCAGTGTTAAAACACAACGCCTGCGTGCGTCCAATTTGTGTCTGCTTCGAGCTCCTTTAGTGCAAGCTGGCAAACAACTACGTGACTAAATTTTTTAATTTTATTTGAAATTTTAGAAATTTATTCAATTTCTACAGTTTGGGCATCCTATGACAGAGAAAACGCCTTTCTGTTGCATTTAAAGCCAAACCCGATCCTTTCTAGTGAAAAAATAGGCCATTTTTGACGAAATTGAAAAATTTGGCTTGAAATGGCACCATGTCAGATTTCGGCCGCCTGGCCCACACATAGAAGGGTGAACCTACACTCAGTAAAATTACAGGGTATTTTTAGGGATTTTTTCCGGGGGGGGAAGAAATTTTCGGGGGGGGGGAAGAATTTTGTGCAAAAATGAGCCAAAAAATTGTATTTTTGGCGTATTTTACATGGTCTAATGCAAAGACTTCTCAAAAATGCCAGGATTTGTGCTAAAAATTGCTGTTTTTACGAAAAAATCTCCGGGAAGCCAGGAAATTTTTAAAAATTGGCCTATTTTTGGCAAAAATTTGGGCCTCCAAAACATCCCGGGGGTCAATTTCGGGGGGGCTGCTCCGCCCCCTGTAACATATACCCTGAAATTTATACCAAATTGACTAGAGGCTCTATTGTACATACTAACAAATGCATGAAGTTTCCCTTGCTGCTAATGGTTAGAAAAAAAATCCCAATATAAAATTTGGGTTTTCCCGCCGAGCTTAGGTCACCCTCCAGGTCGCACCACAGGCGCTAGAGGTGAATTGCACCATTGTGAAGTTTGAGAAGTATCCTCCGTGTAACTGTAATCCGTTTTGGGTTAGGCCTTTCCAGTAGTTCATGGTGACACATCAAAGTTGGCCCTGTCTGATGTTGGGGCCAAAACTTTTTTCCCAGTCCCAAAAATTTGGCTGAGAAACAGCAGGGGGGGGCTACAATAATAAACCCACTAGAGTAGTTTTCAACGCTCTTTAATTTGCCATGCCCTAAGCTATCTACACACACAATTTAATGTTTCATCATCATCATCATATCTGGAGCCAATCGGTGAGACCATATAGCCGGGCTAGAGGCGCCCGGTACCCCGGAGAAAGTCCAACACCCCGGGAGGGTCATACCACAGGACGGCCAGGCCTTGGGAGCAATCAAGATGGGCACGCCGGGTTATCGATTTCCTGGGACAGCTCAAGATCAAATGCTCGAGCGTTTCTTCTTCCTGTAGGCAGTCGGGGCATAGGGGGGAGGGACAGCCAGCTGGATCTATAGTATGCCTGTACTGAGCTAGGGAGGAGGGATTTACGAGTTTGCAATCGTAGAGAGAGTTCGATGGGCCTTGGGGATGCTCATTTCGCGGTCGGCAGGACCGACCACGGTCGCCAAATATGGCCCTGGTTCCGTCATGGCTGACTCCGTTATGCCACTCAGAAATGGTTTTCCTCCCCAGGACAGCGTTGGCCGCTGGGAGATCGATTGGGACTAGGTCTTACGACATTCTGCTTCCATTTCTAGCCAACCTGTCGGCTTTCTCATTACCTCTAATGCCGCAGTGGCTAGGCACCCAGATTATCTGGATCTGTATCTCCGGCCCGTGAGAACAGTTCCAGCTGCTGCCAAAGTCTCTGTTCCAGGTCAGTTGCCGGAAGGCGAAGTCCGTTGGAGAGGCGTTCAACCAGGGGCAGTGAGTCAGTGTAGATTCGAATCAGATTGCAGTCAGCCGTGGCGTAATTTCTTTGGAGCCATCTGAGGCCCTTGATGGACGGCATTCACTTCCGCCCTGTAGCTTGAGCATACTTTTCCAGCAGCGAAGGCCAGATGGTTCCGCCTACTTCTCCGGTTATCGACGATGAGAACGCCACTTCCGCCTTTGCTAGTTCCAGACTCCGCTGAACCGTCCGTCCAGATGTCCAGATCGGCTCTGGGAAGGCTGAGATAGTTTCTGCACACCGGCTTCTTCCTTATTTCCGGCGGCAGTGATTTCTGGCAGGACTTCACTAGTGAGGAATCCGTCTCCACCGTCGTTCTGCGTTCCCAAGGAGGTGATGGCGGTAGTAGGCAAAGAGGCTCTCGAACGCCATGTTGAAGGCAAGTTCCGCTGACGGTTCCGACTGACTTCGACTCTCCAGTTCGGTTGGCTTTTGAGGGTCCTGAGTCTGACCCTCATGCTGGTCAGCTACAGCACAGTGCCTCAGGTTGGTGGGCGGCAGTCGTAGGCTTTTCTCATAAGCCTTGGTGGACAGTAACGGAACACGGGACTTTAGTGGCATCACTCCAGCCTCCAGCTGGAGTGCCTCCACTGGAGAAGAGTTGTAGCAGCCAGTTATGATTCTGCAAGCCCGATTTTGGACTTTCTCTGCCGTGTGCAGGTGGGTTGGAGCCACGATGGGCCCCCAAACACCAGCACAGTATTCCAATGCAGACCTGATGAATGTGATGTAGACTGATCTGAGGTCTTCCCTTGAAAGGCCCCAGCTCTTCCCAGCCAGGGCAGACAGGATCTTGGTTCTAGCCCTTGATTTGGACTTCAGATGCGCAACATGGGGCCCAAAATTGAGCAGCCGATCAAACGTGACTCCAAGGAAGGTTACAGAGCTCTTGCAAGGGATATGGTCAGGTCCATATCGCAGATTCAGCTTTCGGTTGGCTTCGGCGTTGTGGGTGGTGAAAATCATACTCTCGCATTTGCCCACGTTCACGTTGATGTGCCATTTCTGGGACCACTCGAGAAGTGAGTTGAGGGCTGACTGGAGGTTAGACTCGGCAGTTGCTGTGTTGGTGTCTTGTGCCCATAGGGCCAAGTCGTCGGCAAACAGAGAGGTTTGTATTCCATTGGGCATGCCTTCCACGATATCGTTGATGAAGACTAGGAAGAGCAGTGGGAATCACAGGAAATGATCTAGCCGATCAAGTTGCCAAAGAAGCATCTGAGATGGACCAAGCGGCCTGCGCCATCGACTTTACAACGGCTAAGGCTGCGGTAAAACGGCTGACACGAGGAAAAATCCAGGCGATGAACGAGCGGACAAACTCAGACCAGATATTTCACAACAACAAGTCAGTGGACCCAAACCTCGAGTCCGGACTTACTCGCAGAGAACGCATTACACTTTCCCAGTTGCGCTGCCACGGACACTCCTCAATCCTACGCAGTTACCAACACAGGGTGGGGCAGGCAGAGACTGATGTCTGCCCTGACTGTCAGGCCGAACCCGAGGACCTACGCCACCTCCTCATCAATTGCCCTACCCACGTCACCCAGAGGTCCCGGTGGTTCTGGGAAGCCCGGCTCTAGAGGTCCTTTCAAGGGTCGCTTCCCAGGTGATTGGCTTTCTCCGGGATGTGAGGCGGCTCCCGCTGCCTCAACCATATTGAGCTCGCTCAGACGGTCCAGGATCAGAAGAAGAAGAAGAGCAGTGGAG